>CM069860.1:203052825-203250325 GCA_036172795.1 Pelodytes ibericus
GTTCCCTCTTTAGCCTTTGCCTGTGGTTAACTGACCGGAGTGGTACCTGGCATAGTTTTTTTTTTTTTTTCTTTTGTTTTGCTGCTGTATGCTCAGAGTGCAGTGCCCAAATGAAAAAAAGTGAGTTCCATGTCAGTAAAATATGAAATTAAGACCCTCAATATTGTAGTACTGTGAGGAGGTAATGGACCTTGTGGGATATAGCAAATGGCCCAAAATTGGACCAGTGTCCAATTTTTCTTTTTTTTTTTAAATCTCACACAGTAACAATGCTTTAAGGTTACAAACTGAACATATCAAAAAAAAAAAAAGGGAAGAAAAAATATTATTTGAGAAAAGAAAAAATATTATTTGAGGAAAAAACATACAAAGAAAACCATGTTAAAAAAAAATGCAAAAAAAACTATACTCTGGACTGTATTTTAATTGCCACCGTGTTTGATAGCAGGTGTGAAAAGAAAAAAAAACAAAAACTAATGCTGGGTATTTCCTTACAGATCTGGTTTAATACTACCATTAAAAAAATTACACTTGTTCGAAAACTTGCTCTTTAAAAAGAAAAAAAACCATCCGTCTGGGGTTTGAGTAATCGTTTCCGAAAATGAGCTATCAAATAGGGCCGCTGTCACTTTAAGAGAAAAAACTACAGCTAAAATATGAGCTACCTAAAAAATCCCTGCCATTTTCATCCTGGGCTTGATTAATGATTTTTTTTTTCTGTCTAATAAAAGGTTCACAAACCATCTGTTTTTCTCCCTAATGCCTTGCCCAAAGGTTTTTCGTTCGGATATCGGGCTGTAGGCCAACTGACATTCCTCTCTCTCTCTCTCTCTCTCTCTCTCTCTCTCTCTCTCTCTCTCTCTCTCTTTCCTTTTTTTGCAGGAGGCTTGTAAACAAACCCCTCTCTCTTTTTAATCTTGCGGTGCTGCTCCCAATTCATCGGTATGCATATTCATTGCAAGTAAACATTTTTAGTGTCTATACTTAATCTCTTCCACTGGCAATTACTGTTCGGTGCTGTTTTGTAATGCAGAAGGACCATTGCTTTTCCCCTTCTTTTAACAGCTGGGTCACAGATGGGGTATGCAGTCATTGTAGAAAATAAAAATTTACAAGATGCCAATGGAATTTATTTCGGTTTTATGGAGTCGCGAGAGGAACCTTTTATCCGTTATCTGCCTTCAGTGGAAATTTGCAGAAGCTCAGGCAAGCTTTTGACATTTAATCAAAGCGGGGGGGGGGGGGGGTGGCGGGGTGGGTTGGGGGGGGGTGGTGTCAGGTAGGGCCTGAATCAAAAATAAGTGGAAAGCAGGTGGATCGTATTAGGCACTGCCATGGTTAATTTATTTAAAAGTGATTGGTTTGGACGCGGCCAGCCAATTCTTGGCACGCTGGAGGCTCCTTGTTTAGAATCCTGTTTAAAGGGACTGATATTACTGACTGTAGACCAGAGCAGGTGTTTGTTTTATGGTAGACGAGGGTCAAAATCCGAGGGTATACTCCAGTAAACGCACAATGTTTTCGGTATAAATTATTCATTGGCTCAGAGGCAGGTTGGATGCCAAACAATATGGATTTTAGAGATTCCCAGGTTACGAATTTAGCCTCTCTCCCTCCCTCCCCCCTCCCCCCCCCCCCCGATTTATTGTAAGCATTATTTACCACCCTATTTAAGAACATGGGAGCCAAGCAATTACTGACCTTATTGAAAATTAGAGCAATGGGATCTGGATGGTCTTCGTTATTGGCTGGCGATAATCGGTTACACATCTAGCTATTCAAGTCGTAAAAACGGTATTACACGGAAAAGGTGTATTTATAATTGTAACAATCAACAGCATATGTTCATTCATCCAATAAACTATTATCTGCATATCCCACACCATTGTATACATTTGTTGCTAAATGTAATTGTAGCCAATTTACGAGGTTAAGATCGGCACAACGGATGCTCAAAAACTAGCTGGTTAGGCAAATCATTAGAAGGCTCTTGAGGCCAAGAGCGCCAATTCTAAGCTAAGCCACAGGTGCTCCGTGAATTGAGTAAAGAGGAAATGTATCAATTGTACAGAGGCCTTTTATGCCAAAGTGATATATTGGTACATAGAAGGAAAAATGTGACGTTAGAACACACCATTGTTGGAGTCATGCGGTGTTAGCAGAATTAATGAATTTAGAGGCCCCCGTAAAAAAGATTTGCAACAAAGAATTACTGGAAAACCATGAGTAGGCACCAATGTAGTCCTTGGTTGACATTTACTGGACTTTCTTACAGACAATTTAATGATGGTTTATGGACCTTCACAGACCTAGTCATGGACTTATGACAAGGATTAGTTGTACAGGGACACATATCAGGGCTCACCTATGCCAGTAAATGGGTCTGTATTAAAGAACACATTCTTTGTGTAACCCTGCAACCTTTGTGCCTACAAACCTAAATTCAATTTCAATGTTCTCCTTGTGTGCTCTTTTCCAAACAAACTGCAAATGAAAAACCTGGGTTATATTTACAAAAAAAAAGGTGAACAAATAAACTCAGTTGAATTTTTTACATTGCACCCAAGGAAAAGATTATTGATTAGACAAAAAAAGAAAACTTATAATAAGGCAAAAAATAATAATAATAACAATAAAATTATGTCTAATCCGGCTACATTAGCAATAATCACTCTGTGTTGAGCCTGGTAAATAGAGTCAGGATAAATATATATTGTAGACAGGTGGGGAACCATATGTAAATATACATGAAGTCTAACAGGAACAACTATATAATAAGAAATATATTTTTTTTTATTGAGTTTTAGTTTGACTAACTATGTATAAATGATATATTTACAGATTTACAGCACATTAGTTAAGAACATTTTATGGATATATGTATATACACACGTATAAATATGTTTTCATTTATATTTATCATCCCCAGTTGACGGTCTCATCATAAAAACATGAAACCAGACTTATTATCTCATATATTTAATGGGAACAACCATATAACCCCTTAACCCCTTCGTGATGCATGGTGCTTGCGTCCCACAAGGTGATCGGTAGCCAGGAACACTCTGGCAGAGAACCGATCAGGATCTTAATAGACCCTGTGGGTCCCTGCCAAAAAATCGCGAGACCTCCAGACGTCACGTGTGCTCACTTTGAGCATCGGCTACATTTTCCCTGTCAGACTGAGGCCACTCAAAGTAGCCTCATCTGACAGGTGGGATCCCGCTGTAAGTGCCTGCAGCGGGATCCGAAAACAGCTCATCGCGGGGAGCCACGATGAGCTGTTTAGTACAGGACGTACTATGCCGTCCTAACGACTTTAAGGCACTTAAAGTCAGGATGGCATAGTACGTCCTAACGTCACGAAGGGGTTAAAAGGACAACGGTCCATCAGGGGCAGACAATAATAAAAAGAGGGAAGTAGAAATGGACTGAAGGGGGCCAAATAAGAAAATAAAATACATGTGATACAATCTTTCAATTAAACATAACTTAATTCTATTGCAGACAGTTGTCCTTTAAATATCCTGCTAAGACTCCAGGTGCTGCTTTGAGTAGTATAAATCTAACTTCCTGTCCGAACCAATGACCACTTCCTGTTCCTCCTCAATTTACCCTCCTACTTTATTTCCTCAAACAAGACACTGAATCTAAATTCCATTATCAAGGATGTCTTGCGGAAAAAAAAAAATCCTTCCTATCTACAGATACAGTAGAGATACTGTAAATAGCTCATGGGAAGGATACTCATGTTGAAACATACTGTAGAACTAATGACATATCCCAAACACATGTTCAGTTAGATAGTTGTAGGAGGAAACCTCAAATTCGCACGGAAATGTGTGAAGTCGGATGTGTAAATAAAAATGTGTGAATAAGGTGAATCATTTGAAATAAAATAGTATTTACAAAGAATATGTGTATTTGATACTTGCATGAAACCATAATTATAAAAATAAAGTTTATATACAGAACTTATATTATACAATCTGTACTCTTACAAATGAGAAAGGTGTACATATATAACGTGTCGGGATGAAGCAACCTTGGCCGTGAAAGTATCAATGATAAAACTTCTTTTGGAAGAGAAGCAAGATGGGGGTCACAACGCCTTTTCAGAGGGCCATTATGTAAACCACTAGTCTCAGCCTTAAACAATGTGTTATTAACAAAATAGTATACACTGATTGAAACAATGATCTAATGTAAATGAGTACAAAATGGTGATAATGCTTATCAGCCTAGGGGACAAAAAAGACAAGACATCTTTAATAAGAAACTTTTTCACAACTGATCGCCAAAAAAAAAAAATATATACCACTGATAGCAGCCAATAGTGTCAAATCAGTGTGTACTCACATGAGAAAGAGCAACAATTTGCTCTGGATTATACTGATCCATGCTGCACATGAGAAATGTAAATGTGTAAAATGTTTACATTAATGAATAAAGGGACAGTGTCCCCTGAGCATTGTTTTTACTGTGAATGGGGAGAATTAAAAATGATTGAAAATGATCTGTACATTGTGTTCGCAAAACTGCAAGCAAATGCCTGAACTAGGGAAAAAATGTGTTTTAAACGGGTCTGTGGAGTCTCCTGCTTATGACATCACCTGTGGCTTATTATGCAAATTTCACATTTCCCACTGAACAGGTGTAGCATTCTAAAGATATTGCACCGCTAGTCTAAAGAGCTGCCCACTCATGGAAACACAGTAAGCGGGATGGTCTCCCTTCATTACTGTTGTGTGTGTGCATCAGTCACACGATCAATAGCATCTCCTCTCCTTTTGGAGGTCCAGACTTCAAGACAAAATGGTATCCCATTCTGGGACCTTAGCATCGTTCATGTCTT
The DNA here is from genome assembly GCA_036172795.1 of Pelodytes ibericus. NCBI lineage: Eukaryota > Metazoa > Chordata > Amphibia > Anura > Pelodytidae > Pelodytes > Pelodytes ibericus. The sequence goes on from CM069860.1 coordinate 203,057,681, forward strand.
TTTAATCAGACAGAAGATGTTTCTGGAGAATTTAGTCCTTTATAACTTAAAGCACTACAAAATGGATCAAAGCTAAAATATAGAAACATAGAATGTGTCGGCAGATAAGAACCATTCGGTCCATCTAGTCTGCCCAATTTTGTAAATACTTTTATTAGTCCCCAGTTCCCTATCTTATAGCTAGGATAGCCTTGTGCCTATCCCACGCATGCTTAAACTCCTTCACTGTGTTTATCTCTACCACTTCTGCTGGAAGGCTATTCCATACATCCACTACCCTCTCAGTAAAGTAATACTTCCTGATATTACTTTTAAATCGTTGCCCCTCTAATTTTAGACTATGTCCTCTAGTTGTGGTAGTTTTTCTTCCTTTAAATATACTCTCTTCCTTTACTGTGTTGATTCCCTTTATGTATTTAAATGTTTCTATCATATCCCCCCTGTTACGTCTTTCCTCCAAGCTATACATGTTAAGATGCTTTAACCTTTCCTGGTAAGTTTTATCCTTCAACCCATGAACCAGTTAAGTAGCCCTTCTCTGAACTCTCTCCAACGCATCAATATCCTTCTGGAGATCCAGTACTGCGTACAATACTCCAAGTGAGGTCTCACCAGTGCTCTGTACACATACATAGACATGCATATACATAGTTATAGATGATTAGAGTTCACATTCAATATTCACATTTTTATCTTTGTATCTTTGCCTTGTGTAGATATGTTGGCTGTGTCAATGAGAAATTGGCAGTTTATCAGTATATTTCAGTGTAACCATTTGATTATGTAATTTATATATTTTTAAAAAAAAATAGAAAAATGAATTTTGATGTCCTACAGTTATTACAGATGTCGATAAATAAGATGATCTTCCCTGGACTTCAAAGTGGTCCTGATAAAGATGCTAATCTCAATGGACATTTCAGATGTCCTCTAACGCCCTCCAAGCTTCAGTTATCAAGGAACACGGCTGAAAATCAGCTATGCGTAAGGGCAAAACAGTAATTACTATCTAAATGAGAGATGTAACGGCTTAGGCAAGTCCATCTGGCGAGCATGTACTCTTTCGTAAAAAAAAAAAAGCCAAGACAGAGCAAATTTAATTAAAATTGAAAAAGATATTTAAATATCAAATAAAGTCAATGTTTTATTTGTGAACATTTTTAGACTAATTTTTATCATATACATAGAAGGATCACACGGGTGGGGGGGGGTTGAGGTTATATTTTTTGTATTATTATAAAAAAGGTTTATTGACATTTCTGTTGTGATATAGTAGTATTTTCGAATGTTCAAACCCAACAAGGTACCCAGAAAATAGACTAGCACGCGTTGTATTTAAATAAATATTACAAGGCAATTGTAAACACAAAAACTACTAATCATGTATTGGAAATTTCATATATAAAATGCAATGGAAAGTGTCCCAAAATATATATATATTTTTTAGGTAAGTCTCGTCAAGCAATTCTTATTGGATGTCACTGATTTTAAAGGAGCCAGATGAATTAATTTCACACATATTATAAACGTGTACAATACACAGAAAATAAAAAGGGCAGTGAAACTGCCCTTTGGTATTCTAAATATACGAATGAAAAAATGGGCACTTCTCTTAGCAGTAAAAATACAAATTATTTTATTGAATGTGGATCCGATGAAAAAAGTGAAAACAACACAAAATACTGGGAAAGAGACGGACAAGCCTTACGCGTTTCGCGTAATAATACGCTTTATCATCATCATTTTAAATAAAGCCAAAACAAATTTTTTTTTTATCAAAGAAAGAATTTATAAACTGCAAGCACTCTGAGTAAAGAGGCTTTGGACTCTCCATTATAAACTTTATAAGCCATGTTTATTATTGAGTTTTAAAAGGAAATCATCTTTTTTCAACAGTTTTGATACAATACCAAGCATATGTATGTAGTGAGTTTTCACTCAGGCTGTACTAACCCTCATTAATCATAGAAAATATAGCTCACAGCAGCAAGAGCATCAGGCAGAGAGATCTAGCCCTTGAATCTCTTGTTGTTGCTGCTTACTATTTCCTATCAGCTACTCAAGCACTGACACCAACCTCAGTGTGTTGAACCTTAGTTCCAGCTTGCCTAGCTGAGGAGAGGCTCTTATTCAGTAAATCCAGTATTTTGCAGGTTTCCCCTGTGTTGCCTCTGTTCTGGACCCCTCGCAGCACATACTGGTTGTCCTAGTCCTAATATTGTCAGATGATAGTATGCTAGTCAGGAGTGCCGCAAGCGATGTGTTAGAGATTATACAGGGAGTGCTTTCACCACTGATAAAATGTGTTGTGGTAATTAAATCACGTGCATTATTATCAGCTTTGTTTTGTTTATTTATTTGTTTTCCATTTTTTATATATATATTTTTTTTATTAAGTATCTTTATATTGATAATCTCATCACACGTTATCCTTTGACGAAATGTGCAATAGCAAACATCAAGATACTCATTCAAATTATATTTTCCCTCGTTTTTCTCCCCCGTGTCGGGCCAGCCCATCACCATCAAAATGGTAAACAGCATTAACATAACGTATTGGTCGATGCCCAAATTTTATACAACCGTTGTCTAGATTTCAATTCTCTCTTCAGCTATTCTTGTGCGCTTAGCAACTGAGAATTCGGGAAAGCTCGGGGCCTTATAAATTAACAACCTTGTTTTTGTGTTTGTTTTTTAATCTTGTGCAATATATTGTTGGTACTTTATGAGAATATTCTCTGGATAGCGGTGGGAGGGAAAGACTAATCTTGGCGAACGTTATTCCTCGGAGTCTTAGAAAGACAGGAAGTAGCATTGTTCTCGAGCAGCGAGTGATATAAATTGAAACAGATTTAAACAATATGTCTGAGGAGGGAACACAAAGGAGAAGAGCACGGAATCTTGCAACCGTCTAAGTGAAAGACGTGAAATTCATAGAGCGACCGACTTTCTTTTTTTTTTTTTTTTTCTCCCAAAAAACTATCATTTCATTGACAAAGTTATCTGAACCCAATTAGAAATTGACCTACAGAGTAAAAGCCACTCACATAAAAAGAGGTGTCTTTAAGCCACATCAGACGTGTTAGCACCTGACTGTGTTAATGCTAAGTAAAAACATATGCCAACGCGTGGAGGCGGATGGAGAATGTGGTTGATGTAAAACTGAACACTTGCTGTACAGTGGTACTTGTTGGTGCTTTTTAACTTAAATCCTGGTAGGATGTCAAAATGTAACTCTATAAGCCGAGAACGCTTTGCAAGCCTGGGATAGCCATCAGTGTCTTAATAGATTATTGCTGTGGGCTTCCAAAGGATGTGGAACCAGGGGCTTTAGAATCCTGTAACCCGCCCCCCCTTTATTTGTTTTTCAATGAGTGCTCTTATAGTCTTAAATGTGTGGCTATTTAATGGTACACGTGGGCGGATGGGGGAGGATGTGCCCATTTATTCAGGAACACTTATGAAATATGTATACGGGTCTACAGTCATTAGTATACCAGAGGCTGCCCTGGAGTATGCATTTTTCATAAGTGTTCACCCCTTTTTTTTTTTATCTTCGCTAATTTACCCAGATTACCCATCTAAAAATTGCTTTCTGATGGAGCACCATTCATCAAGAGATTCCAGTTGGTCTATGTGATTATGTTGGTCTCAGAGGGTCCTCTCCGGCTACTGGTGTGTCTTTTACAAAGACTAAGGATAAAGACATTTTGGATGGCAGAATTGAAAGTCTGCCTTAATAAAATAAAATAAAAAATATGGGTTTGTTCCCTTTAATAGCAAGAGAAAAAGGGAGGCTGTCTGGGCATAAAACCTCATGTGGTGGTGGTGTGCATAAATCCCCAATGAACCTGTCACAATCCTGCAATATATAACACATGCGCAGTACACCAGATGCATTCTGAGTGCACCCATGCAGGTCACAACCATCTCAGTACTAAAAGGAAGTCTGGATGAAAATTCCAAATGCACTGAAAAAAAGATAAACAGAAGGCATGACAGACAGGGAACGAGCAGAATAAGAATGAACTTCATAAAAAATGTTACTAAAATTAAATGAAAAGGTCGGCAATATATTACACATCTGTATTCCTGGCTGTATTAACATCCCGTTTACTTCCTGTAGTAAATTACTACATTTGAAAACCTTTCTACGGGCTAATTATTTTCCTGATCTCGCCAGCAGGGGACACCAGCAAATTCATTATGGTTTCTTCAAATTTCTGGATTAGTTCCATAATTAGCTTTGTGTTCAGATAGTATAGAAACATAGAATGTGTCGGCAGATAAGTACCATTCGGCCCATCTAGTCTGCCCAACTCCTGCTAATTTAAAAAACATATTTTTTTTAAATCTTTCATTAGTACCTGGGCTTATTTTTATATCTAGGATGATGCCTACCCCATACATTAAACACCTTCTCTGTGTGAGCCTTTACCACTTCTGCTGGAAGGCTATTCTATGTATCTACTACCCTGTCAGTAAAGTAATACTTCCAAAACTGTTTAAACCTTTGCCCCTCTAATGTAAGACTGTGTCCTCTTGTTGTGCTAGTTTTTCTTCTTTTAACTATACTCTTTCTATAGTCTATAGTCTTTCTTTCAAGCTATACAGATAAACTACAAAACCTTAAATTCATCTCAATACTGCCGCCTTCTCTAATCTGACCCTGTTTGAGACTTTCACTTGTGCTCAGAATCCTTGTCACCTAAATATAATTTAATTTAATGTATACCGTTAATGCAGAGAACAAAACAAATAAATACCTACACAGTGTGTTTGCAGAATTGCAAGTAAACACATAAATTAACAGAATGATTTGTTTCCCATGTGATTGGGGAGTCTCCTGCTTATGACATCACCTGGGGCTTGATATGCAGATGAACTAACTTTTAGTGGAAAATGTGTCATATATATATCAAGCCACAAGGTGATATCGTAAGCATAACATTGTGAGATCCAGCACTATAAAGTCATACACTTGATAAATAGAACCAACAGCATAATAGCAGAAATGTAGAGATTTAAATATACTATGGACAATGCTGGGCTTTGCTGTAGTTAGAAGCATATCTAACATGTATAGCTTGGAGGAAAGACGTAACAGGGGGGATATGATAGAAACATTTAAATACATAAAGGGAATCAACACAGTAATGGAAGAGAGTATATTTAAAAGAAGAAAAACTACCACAACTAGAGGACATAGTCTTAAATTACAGGGGCAACGATTTAAAAGTAATATCAGGAAGTATTACTTTACTGAGAGGGTAGTGGATGTATGGAATAGCCTTCCAGCAGAAGTGGTAGAGGTAAACACAGTGAAGGAGTTTAAGCATGCGTGGGATAGACACAAGGCTATCCTAGCTATAAGACCGGGAACGGGGGACTAAAAAAAAAATTGGGCAGACTAGATGGACCGAATGGTTCTTATCTGCCGACACATTCTATGTTTCTTTGTTTCTATCTAGCGGATTAAGCTTTAATTAATGATCTTAAAGCTACGTAGAAACCACTTACTTTGCATTCCAATTCCTCTGTTCCTCCTCTGTTGACCATCTTTTCTGGGTGCTCATAATTTTCTGTTCGCATATGTGTATCAAGGACAATAAAATTCACAATAAAGTGACTTTAAACTGCAGTAAATGTGCTTTTATATGAATTTGTGTAAATAAAATGAATTAATCTTTATCTAAATGACTTATCAACGTCCACACATAGAGGGTCATGTACTAAACAAGTGCAGTGGGGAAAAAAGTAGGTAAAACACTGTTTGTAACATTCTGTGCTTGTTTTCCCCAATTTGCGCCTCTTCTGTTGAGTTTTATTTAGCGTGTATTTTTCCGGTTGCGCTAATAAATTGCGATAAGATTTGAGCACGCTAAAGAGTTTTGTGAATATGTAGTGAAAAAGAATTCTTATTTGCGTGTGAAAATTACACCAGCTTTTAGCGAGCGCTATCAAAAGAGGTAGAAAAAATATTCGCAAAATTGCCCGTTTTATTCTCAATGATGCCCTTTTTTAATCAGAATTTGCTCGTATGTACTATTTGAGTGTTAAATGTTTAGTACACTGCAATAGGAGAAAAGCGCAAAAATAGTTTTGCACACGACATATATTTGTGTTTTTTTAGTACATGCCCCTCATAGTTACCAATTGGCCATAAAATCACTGACAATGTTCCGGTAATGATCCGCCTACAGCCACATCGTCAGCCCCTGGCTATTTTGAAATGTTGGGAAGTATCAATACATGCTTCTTATCGCCTATTTGCGGGCCTTTTAGTACATAATTATGGGGGTTAAGTATAAAGTCTGCTTTTCAGGTGCTTTTTTGCTCCCGATTTTGCTTACCAGAGCAGCCCAGGAGTTGCGTGTAGCAGTATATCCCAAGATCTGTCGGGACAAAGGTTTATGACTTGCGCATGCATCGTAAGCATTACTATCTGAAGATATTTTTGTGTGTGACTGGTTTATACCTAACCCTGTATGTATCGCCTTGCAGCACGTATTTGAGATGCTGCTGGCTTGGTAGATCTTGAATTCACACATATTTTTAGTGTACCAAAATCATGGAGGAAAACACTGTATACTGGACAATAATAACATAGGAAGTCTGTACTCAGAAAAGAACATTCTACCTTCTGCTGACATTAAAAAGGAAGGGATTTAAAGATTATTGAGCGGGAAAAGATTTGGGGTGGGACACTTCTACCAACCCAATAAGATGAATAACAGGAGGAGGTAACAGCTTGGTTCACATTGCCCTCTCGTTAATTGAGTCTGGACAGATGCCATGGCTACTACTCAACTTGGCAGCATATTTCATCATTCTACAGTATAATATTATGCCAATGTATGCTAGGAAAAAAGCTTGTAAAACACTTTCGTGCTGCCAAGTGCTTGTTAGCATATCCCGTCATAGTATATAAAATTGGAATCTATTGCGTTTTTAACTCTACTTAAGATAAGACACAGTTATCCATGCGCACCATGGCTCTAGGGTTTTTTTTTCCAGTTTGCCTACACAGGTTTGTCCTTGAACATGTCTAATTTTGGTATATGTGGCCTAACTTCTCAAGGGGAAGTACACTCAACTGCTAATGTTTATAACCCTGTGATATGTTCTAAGGGGCATAATGACCTGGTGGCAGGGCCGCCATCAGGGGGTGACGGGCGATACACCAGTCATACGCTCGGGCCCCAGCCCTTTAAAAAGAAATGTTTTTTTTTTAAATGGGGCATCTGTCCAGGGCCCACTCATTCCTTGGGGCCCATGGCAGCTGCCCCATGGGCCACCACCAGGCCGGCCGTTTAATGGGGCAGGTGCCCCAGACGGCACTTTGCTGCTCAGTGCAGCAGTTTTTTCTTTCTTTTCTGCAGCTTGATAGAAAGAGGTCTCAGCCAATCACGTGAGATCTCTCAACTCTCCTAATTGGCTGAGAGTTCAGAAGCCTCCCATGATTGGCTGAGACCTCCTTCACACAAGGAGCTCAAAGCACAGAGAGGCAAGTTAAAATGGACAGTGTGTGTGTGTGTGTATGTCAGTGTGAGTGTGTAAGTGAGTGTGTATGTCAGTGTGTGTGAGTGTTTGTATGTCAGTGTGAGTGAATGAGTGTGTGTGTATGTCAGTGTGTGTGAGTGTTTGTATGTCAGTGTGTGTGAGTGTTTGTATGTCAGTGTGGGTGAGTGTGTGAGTGTGGGTGTGTATGTCATTGTGTGTGAGTATTTGTATGTCGGTGTGTGTGAGTGTTTGTATGTCAGTGTGAGTGAGTGTGTTAGTGAGTGTGTGTGTATGTCAGTGTGTGTGACTGTTTGTATGTCAGTGTGAGTGAGTGTGTAAGTGAGTGTGTGTATGTCAGTGTGTGTGAGTGTGTGTATGTCAGTGTGTGTGAGTGTGTGTATGTCAGTGTGAGTGAGTGTGTGTATGTCAGTGTGTGTGAGTGTGTGTATGTCAGTGTGTGTGTATGTCAGTGTGAGTGAGTGAGTGTGTGTATGTCAGTGTGTGTGAGTGTTTGTATGTCAGTGTGTGTGAGTGTTTGTATGTCAGTGTGGGTGAGTGTGTGAGTGTGGGTGTGTATGTCAGTGTGTGTGAGTGTTTGTATGTCGGTGTGTGTGAGTGTGTGTGTATGTCAGTGTGAGTGAGTGTGTGTATGTCAGTGTGAGTAAGTGAGTGTGTATGTCAGTGTGAGTGAGAGTGTGTGTATGTCAGTGTGAGGGAGAGTGTGTTTATGTCAGTGTGAGTGAGTGTGTATGTGTATGTCAGTGTGAGTGAGTGTGAGTGACAGACTGTCTGTATATGTGTGTGATAGAGTGTGTGGATAAAGGGATTAACTTCTGTGATACTGCCTATATATCTGTCTAGCCACCCAAGGGGTTAATTCCTCTGACACTGCCTCTGTCTAGCCACCCAAGGGGTTAACGCCTCTGACACAGCCTAGATCTGTCTAGCCACTCACGGTTAACTTCTCTGACACTGCCTCTGTCCAGCCACCCAAGGGGTTAACGCCTATGACACTGCCTAGATCTGTCTAGCAACCCAAGGGGTTAACTCATCTGATATTGCCTAGATCTGTCTAGCCACCCAAGAGGTTAACTCCTCTGACACTGCCTATATCTGGTGGCAAGTGCTATTGGGAATTGCGGCACTGTGGCAAGTGCTATGGGGCATTGTGGCACTGTGGCAAGTGCTGTGGGGCATTATGCCAGTATTTTCTTTCAAATGGCATTAAACTATATGGTTATGGCCTGTAATCGTGTGCAGTCTAAAATTGGGACAATAATATTAATAAATTAAGTTTGTCAACTCTGACCTGCTGCGTTAATTTTTAAGGAAAAATCTAAAAGTAAGTGGAATTAAAAAAAAACCCACAATCAGCTTTAGAGACTGAGCTGAAAAAAATGGTCCTGTTGTCAAACAGCATTGTTAAGCCAAGCAAATCTAAACAGATAATAGTTTATACATGAGGTTGCTATTCCAGAGGAAGTAGCTCGGTCCCTGAATGAACATTAAAGGCCATTAGTGTTGTTCTGGGAGAGGGTGTACACAGGAAAGAGCAAGGGGAAAAAAAATCTGAGCTTTCATGAAATTCATCTGTGAGGTCTTATTTTTTTTTATTTTAAACTTTCATAGAGGGATTAAATGTAATTTTAACAGGATGCTCTTTAAGTCCCCATGGGAGTTTATGCAATATTTTTTACACACTAGAATTTGGAATAAAACAAGACTTTCTATCTAGTTCCCCACAGACTGTCGTGCAGTGGAATGGACTAGGGCTTTTCTATAAAGGACAATGGTCTGCAAAAAAATAAATAAAAATAAATTAGTTTTAATCAAAGGATTGCATCAAAGTGTGAGCATTTTAAATAGAAAGAATACAAATAAAGCGCCTTATTGAGCCCTCTGTGCTCCATGTTACACTATCAGGAGGTAGACATTATTTAGAATCTTCAGCTAGATGAGTGAAGTCTTCCTTTATCTGAACCAAGATTCTAAATATGTCTGCCCCCTATACAAGCGAAAAAGGTTTGATAAGGTACTTAACTTGTATTTTTTTAATTGAAGCATTTCTATTTCAAATTGCTATTTTCTATTTAGAAGGCCAACGCTTAATGCAGTCTTTCAATTAATCATAACTTCAAATTGTTGTCCTTTAAATAGCATGTCTTTAATATGTAAAATGTTTTTAATGTGTTATTTTGCTAATTTATTTAATTTTAAACCTAAAACATCTTACATTTCTAATTCTATTGAAACCGTGTAATAACAGCAGGGAGTGCGGGGGCTGAAGCCTTGACCAGGACTTGCACTCCAAAGGGGTTGAACATTTTCATCTTTTTTTTTTTTATTATTATTTCGTAAAAGATATCTTTACATTTTGCAGGGTTTTCTCTGAGGTGTTAATTTTTTTATGTCAAGCTGATTGGAAATTAACCTCTGTAGCGCTTTTTGGAAAGAACTTAGAAGGTCCCAGTAGAGATACACAGGGATGCCCAGTGGGAACCCATCTTGCTTTAAAAAGGACAGCCCTAAAATAGAGAGTGGTGTCTACACTCCTTTTTTTACCTGCCTATGTTTTGAGAAAGCAACACCAGTCACTCAAAATTCACTCCCTTGTGCACTGAGGCCTCGCATTTCTCCCACCTCCCTGATATCCATGTGCAGCAACAGGATTGTATCTGGGGGGAGAGTTAGATACGGTCATACTGCCCCACGATCGCCTGCCTTTGTTGGCTTGGGGCAGCGGTTACTTGGTGGGAATGTTAGTTATTAAAAAAGAATGAAAAAAGACTGGTCATAGTGGCAAAAACTTGGCTTCCCAGCTGTTGTAACCTACAATCCCTATGACCCTCAGCCACCTCGATCCTAAGCATCATGGGAACTTTAGTTTGCAATAGCTGGGGTGGCTAAAATTGTCTTGATGTTCAGTCAGCAAGGCTGCTGGCTGCAAATCAATGTTGTAATCTACAAAGTTGTTCCTACCTTCCCTCCTGACATGCAGCACTGACAGTATGCTCCTGACTGTTGTCTCTGGTGTTCAGAATTCTGAAGGATGATATGATGTCATCTCCCAGAGCTCCTCAGGCTCCGCTTGAGAGGTGAAACTGCGAGTGTAACCGGCACCTCCCTGTGCTGCATGGCATTCTGGGCTGGTTAAGGGAGATCTTCCTAACAAGCCTTGATTTTATCTCTACACTGTTGCTGCTCCAGGAGTCTGATCGAATTGCCAGGAGAGCAAGTGTCCCTTTTTGCCGTACCTCCAGTCACCTATGCCAGAGTGCCTGCGGGTCACAAGACCCCGGGCACTCTGAATTCTGCAGACACATGATACTCCTTATGGTCAGGCCTATTCTTTTTTTTAACATTCATTAAGATTCCAACTTTGGTTGGGTCACCTTATATTCAATGCAGTGTTACTTATGGGAGCGACACTGTACCACGTCAGGGTCTGGCTAACTATATACCTTAATGCAGCCCAAATGCAAGACCGTTGGCTGCGTTGTCATTGCCGCGTTGACCTTCAAATGATTAGTCTACCTTTAAAAGCATCAACCCAGACACTTCAGCATTTCGCTTGTATTTGCTTAAAGAAGTATCTGCCATCTTCTTGGTTAATCTTCTGTAAATACGTGCATAAAATGACGAGGTCTGGCTTTCTCTTTTACTTTATCCGCAAAATGCAACAGCTGCCGTCCTACTTGTGTTTATCATGAAGACATATTTTCCACAGCCTGATATATCGCTTGTAGCGTACATCTAGATAAACTATTAAATCTGTGCAGCGCTACTGCATTTATTTATTTTTTACCGTTGTCTGAGAATCATTCCCTGGTATTTTTCTTTCTCATTATTCTCTGAACAGAAAAAAGGAAAGCTACTTATGGATTGCAGTTGAATCTACATATTTTGTATTTTTCTTTTTTTACATAAATGTATATTGTAACAGTGTGTGTGAGTGGCAGAGTGTGAGTGGAAGAGTGAGTGTGTGTGAGTAGCAGTGTGTGTGTGGCAGAGTGACTGTGTTTGAGTGGCAGAGTGTGAGTGTGTGTGAGGGGCAGAGTGTGTGTGAGGGGCAGAGTGAGTCTGTTTGAGTGGCAGAGTGTGAGTATGTGTGAGTGTCAGAGTGTGAGCAGGTGGCAGAGAGTGAGTGTGTGGCAAAGTGTGTTTGAGGTGCAGTGTGCGAGTGGCAAAGTGAGTGTGTGTGAGTGGCAGAGTGTGAGTGGAAGAGTGAGTGTGTGTGAGTAGCAGTGTGTGTGTGGCAGAGTGACTGTGTTTGAGTGGCAGAGTGTGAGTGTGTGTGAGGGGCAGAGTGTGTGTGAGGGGCAGAGTGAGACTGTTTGAGTGGCAGAGTGTGAGTATGTGTGAGTGGCAGAGTGTGAGCGGGTGGCAGAGAGTGAGTGTGTGGCAAAGTGTGTTTGAGGTGCAGTGTGCGAGTGGCAAAGTGAGTGTGTGTGAGTGGCAGAGTGTGAGTGGCAGAGTGTGTGTTTGAGTGTGTGTGACTGGCAGTATGAGTGTGTGGCAGAGTGTGTGTGAGTGGCAGTATGAGTGTGTGGCAGAGTGTGTGTGAGTGGCAGTATGAGTGTGTGGCAGAGTGTGTGTGAGTGGCAGTATGAGTGTGTGGCAGAGTGTGTGTGAGTGGCAGTGTCTCCTATTTATGACATCACCTTGTAGCATGATATGCAAATGACACATTTCCCATTGCAAACCAGTTCATTTCCATATCAAACCACAGATGATGTCATTAAAAAGAGACACCAAAGGTAAATAGAAACTACAGCTATTCACACTGCACATGTTCAGCAACAAATCGCACAATTCCTTCCTTAATCCATCCAATCCAAATTTAGATCAGCGTGTGATGAAACCTTTAGATTTGGTAACATTTTTGGAATTGTTTTACAGAGAGTAAAATGTATTGTATTTTTACACCTACCTGAAAGGGACCTTCCTCGCAAACTAGTCCTAGAGCACCAATGTCAGTTCTGGCACAAAGGGTTTTAATAATTTTTATACATAATGCTTTCTTTTAAGTCTGTATTTAGGACACATTAGTTTCAATCACACATGCTGCCCCAACTTAAGGGAGACAGTGCCAGTTCGGGACCACAATCCCATGGTCCTGCTTTCTATTCTTAGGGTTACAGTTAGGGTTAGAGTTACATGAGGGTAAGGGGTGGAGTTACATTAGGTCTAGGAATAAGGCTAGGGTTAGAATCAGGGCTGGGGGTCAAAAGGTCACTGTAGTAGAAAATGGTTAGGAAAAAGGAATGAGCTACTTTCAGTTATTGCCCTATAATGTTCAGAAAACTAAAGTAAACATGTAAATATGGGCTATTTCTAAACTCAGGACAAACATATAAGAATCTATTAAGCAGGGGGGGTTGCATTTATTGATGCATAAACAATGTTCATGTAAAAGATACAAAAGGTGTGTTTTTTTAAATTTTCAACATATTTTAGCATTTTTGTATTCTTAAATATAGGATATGATAACAAATAATGGTGTCTAAACAAAGACCTTTTTATGGTGCTAAAAACAGTATATCATATGTGTGGGTACCGAAAGAGAGGGGAAAATAACAGCTAAACACAAATACAGGAGAAGTGTTAAAATAGCCATTATCCAGAATGACCAAAATCTAGAAATCTGGTCGCTAAGGGGTTAAATATGGAGTACACAATGAGTGTATTAGAAATTCATAGAATGTGTCGGCAGAGGAGAACCATTTGGCTCATCTAGTCTGGGCCCAATTTTCAAAATACTTTTATCAGTACCTGGCCTGATCATATACCGTATTTGCTCGATTATAAGACGACCCTGATTATAAGACGACCCCCCCAAATTTGTACATTCCTTTAGGAAAAAAACTAAAAGCCTGATTATAAGACTACCCTATAGGAAAAAAGTTTAACTTGTATATATGTAAATTGCTTTTTAATATTTAATAAAAAATGTATATTATACAAATGCATTTCTTGTTTTTATTTGCTTTTATGTGCCAATGCGGCCACTCTCCCGCTTCCCCAGCTGTCTTTCACCCCCAGCGTTGTCTCTCTCTCCCCCTTTGTCTCTCTCTTGTCTCTATCTATCCCCCCTCCCTTTTTCTCTCTGTCCCCCTCCCTCCCCTTGTCTGTGTCTCCCCCCCTTGTCTGTCTGTGTCCTCCCCTCTCCCCTCCCTTTGTCTCTCTCTATCCCCCCCTCCCCTTTTATCGCTGTCCCCCTCCCTCCCCTTGTCTGTGTCTCCCCCCCTTTGTCTGTCTGTGTCCTGCCCCCTCCCCGTCTCTTTGTCTCTTTCTCACCCCCTCCCCTTGTCTGTCTGTGTCCTCTGTCCACCCCCCTCCCCCTTACCTGGTTTTGTTCCCTGGTGGCTAGTGGGGGCAGCCGGGGGATGTCTGCACGGTACGTGCAGACATCCTCCATGCTGCCCGACACGGCAGTCTATTATGACGGACAGCTGGTCCGTCATAATAGTCTGCCGTGTCGGGCAGCATGGAGGACGTCTGCACGTATCGTGCAGACACCCCCCAGCTGCCCGATTCACCCTGGTGCCTAGTGGGGCAGCAGAGGATGTCTGCGCAATGAGCGCAGACCTCCCCTGCTGCCGCCCGGCACGCTCGCCGGGACTTCGGTGACGAAAGCGGAAGTACCCGGCTTCTTCATAGAAGCCCCGGCAGTCGTGCCGGGCGGAAGCAGGGGAGTCTGCGCTCATCGCGCAGACATCCCCTGCTGTTAGAGAGGGGGATCCAGGTCCCCTGCAGCTCTGCTGGGGACCTGGATCCATGTCTTATAATCTGACCTCAATTTGAGGTCAGATTATAAGACGACCTCGAATGTAAGACGAGGAGCATTTTTCAGAGCATTTGCTCTCAAAAATCCTCGTCTTATATTCGAGCAAATACGGTATCTAGGATGTATGCTTAAAATCGTTCACTGGGCCTACCTCTACCACTTCCGCTGGAAGGCTATTCTATATATCCACTACCCTCTCAGTAAAGTAATACTTCCTGATATTACTTTTAAATCGTTGCCCCTCTAATTTAAGACCATGTCCTCTAGTTGTGGTAGTTTTTCTTCTTTTAAATATACTCTGTTCCTTTACTGTTCATTCCCTTCATGTATATATCGTCTTGATCCCAGGCAACACGTTTAAAGATCCGTTAACTGTTCCTGGTAAATTTTATCTTACAGTCTGTGCAAGATCAGGCTATACAACCCTCAGGCAATATAAAGTTGCACAGATATATGTTGTTTATGGTCTTACATTTTTTTCTATGAATAGGTATTTATGTTTGCTTGGATATAATGGTGATTATATTCTATGCTCTCTCTCTTTTCATGTATTTTTTTTTTCTTTCTATATTCCTTTCTTTCGTTCCTCTCACTTACTTTCCTTTTTTTTCTTCCATTGCTACTTTCTTTCTTTCTGTAGCTGTTTCTTTTTTTCCTTCCTTACTTTCCCTTTGTTTATGCGTCTCCTTTTCTCTCTTTATGTCTTTATTTCTTTTTCTTTCTTTCTTTGTTTATGGAGGCCATGTATTTTTAATATTTTGTGACTTGTTTTAGTTGAGATAAAAAGTTGTTTTGTCAAAATAACAAATTGTTAGCTTGAGAAACACGGCAGAAAAATATTAAAACCCCATGGCCTTAGTAAAAAAGAAAGAAAGAAAAACAAAAATCAAAAAAAGAAGAAAGGAAGAAATGAAGAACGACAAAAAGAGAAAAAAGAAACAAATGGAAAGCAACAATGTGTTATCTCAAGAAAACAACTTGTTATCTCAAGAAAATAGCTTGTTATTTTAAGAAAACAAGTCGGAAAAATATTTAAAAATACATGGCCTCTCTGGTATTCTATAGTTCGCTTATTTTGTCCTTTTTTTTCTCCTTTTCTTTCATTCTTTCATTTAAAAAAAAAAAGTTTATAATAATGAAAATCACTAAAGTAAAATGCATTAAATTTGTTTTTCCTTTTTTGCTTCTCTCTCTTCTATCCATGTAAAAATATCCAGGTAGGAAATAATAATGTAAAATGCATTACATTTCGTAGATTTATAAAGTAACTTCTAATAATGAATAATCAGTCTCTGGGTGGAGAAAAACAGAAATAAAGTAAGCTAAAGCACAGAAACAAATAAATAAAGCTAAACATTAACAAACACTTCTGATGTTTAAAAAAAAAAAATCAATGTAAATGAAAAAAAAATTTGCATATAAAAAAAAAAAAAAACAGTCCAATTATAAGAAGCATGAAATCAGTGAACAGAAGGAATATACGTACTCCGAGGAATAGGTTTTATGCCAAACATCAATCAATCCAACTTTAGAGGAGTATTTAGACTACGGTGGGGGTTCAGAGTGCCTACAATTCACACTGCGAGGATCAATCCATGACATTATCTATGTGACAATTGAAGCCTATACCAATAATTAAAGCTGTGTTTGAAAATGTCTGTTATCACCTGTTTTTCCTGAATATATATTGAAATGTCAGCGCTGCCTATGGCTGACGGGCAGAAGGTTTTTTTTTTTTTCTCCAATTGCTGTAACTGATGTGTTGTCATTCTAAGAATAATATAGTTAGTCACTTATGGGTCTGCGTGATAAAGTGACAAACATTTGCTGAAATCGCAGCACTGTATTTAAAAAAAAAAAAACAAAGTCACAGGGTAGTTATACAGGTGAATAAAAGGAAGTCATTTAGCAAACACAATCTTTTTTATTTTTTTAATTTGCATTTACATAGATGCCAACAGTCCCGATTTTAAGCAGACAGTGCTGTTTGGATGGTTCGTGCGGCATTCCCGAAGGAGAGGCTCTATTAGTGCACGTCTCCCAGGTGTGCCTATTTAGGAGGGACATTGCCATTTGTGCCCCAAATCTATCTGTGTCCCTGTTTCCTTCTCCGATGTCCCTATGGGTGAACTACAGAGTTACAGAGCAAAGAAACGTATCATATAGTTTGTTGAAAATGTACTAAAAAAATGCAAATACATTTTATGTGCAAATCAATTTTTGCGCTTTTCTCCTATTGCAATGTACTAAACATTTAACACTCAAATAGAACATACGCGCAAATTGCGAATAAAAACGGGCATAACTGAGAATAAAAACAGGACATTTTGCGAATATTTTTTTCTACCTCTTTTGAGAGCGCTCGCTAAAAGCTGGTGTAATTTTCACACGCAAATAAGAATTGTTTTTCACAAAATATTCGCAAAACTCTTTAGCGTGCGCAAATGTAATCGCAATTTATTAGCGCAACCGGAAAAATGCACGCTAAATAAAAATAAATGGAAGAGGCGCAAATCAGGGAAAACAAGCGCAGAATGTTACAAATAGTCGCAAACTGCTCCTTACTCATGTTTTACCTACTTTTTTCCCACTGCACTTGTTTAGTACATGACCCCCTAAATGCCTTACCAAATTCCGTCGACAAACGCCCCATGGAATACCTGACGTCACCAGGATGCGTAGTACTATCGATAATCTCCCTTAATAATCCACATCCCAATCGTCCCAAGTTACCAGCGGGAAAGGTTGGAAGGTATGTCATGGAACATTTGCAATGCATTCTGGGGCATGGGAAGCAGCACAACGACTGTGGATGGAACCCTAAAGTAAGGATAGGTAAACATTAGAAAAACACTCATAACTTCTCACTGTCATGTGTACAAGCCAAAAAAGATAGGAACAAAATGTGTCATGTCCCTTTAATTAGCAGTGTACTAATAAACCATAGTATGTGTCCTTTCATTTATTGGTATTCTGCTCCTGAACCAGTGCTTGTCAACATACTGATACAGCTGCACCGTCTCAATCTAGAAAAAAAATATATATATATTTGGCAAGAGATAAAAAGGACAATACACTCATAAAATAATTAGATCTTGTCAAAGGGTAGCATCGTCTCCAATAAAATAGTTTCGCAAATTAGCTGTCTTCGAGACTTTGATTGTATAAAATTAGCAAAGAGTTTGTTGCTTTTTTTTTTTTGATTTTGTATTCCAAGGCATTTTATGTGCTGAGGGCCACAGTGCAAACGCAGAGGAGCAGGACTGGCCCTTGTATCGCCTATATGTGCGTCTTTTGCGTGCACGCCATTTTTATACATACAATTGATTTGCAAAACTTTAGACCAAAACTGTGGTGCAAAAAATGTTGCCAGCTCACCACAATTCCCTGGGGTTTATGTGTTAAATTGACTCATGCGTAACAGGGATAGGAAAGTGTTCATGGCAAGATCTGGCAAGACTCCATAATTCAGCCCCAGCATACGCCAAAGCAGGGGGGGAAATCTCCTAAAAATACATTTTGGCATAGGCGCTAATAGGGGCTGTATCACCTAAAGCATTGGGGGTAATGTATAACAGCTCCCACACTTCAAAGTGTCTGGAGAGGAATAAAAAAGCACAATCGGCGTTTGTTATGTATAACGGACGTTGCACTTTTATAGAACTCTCGACACGTTGCAATGCGGATCTCCGACAAACGCTGTTTGGCCAAGGTTCCACGACACTAATTAGGTACTCTTAAGTGCCTGATATTTTATACTCAGGGGCGTTTCTAGGTCTCCCAAAGATCTGGGTCTGGAGCCCGTGACAGATTTGATAGAAGTGGAGTAAATAAGCTCACATGCTTAGGCAGCATACAGACTGATATATATGATGCCAATGGACAATAGGTATATATGGGTATATATCAGGGCTCAACAAATCATATTGCTGCCCCTGCATGGTGCCCTCGCCACTGGGATAATTTTATTTATTTATTTATCCAGCGGAGCTCGAGGGAGCAGTGTGTGCACTGCCCCACACGCACTATAGTCTCCGAGCACTAAGTGTGCTCAGCGGGGCTAGAAACAACAGCAGGGCACAGACCAGGCTAGAATGAGGTATAGCAGCCAGGAGGGGGACATATTGATGGATGCTCTTTTTTTTTTATCTTAAACAACAGCACAATTGCTGACTTGTGTGTAAGTGTATGTGACTGAAAATGTGTGTTTGTGTGTATGACTGACTGCATGTGCGTGTGACTGACTGCATGTCCGTGTGCCTGACTGCATATGTGTGTGACTGACTGTGTGTTTATGTGACTGACTGTGTGTTTATGTGACAGACTGTGTGTGTGTGACTGAATGTGTGTGTGACTGACTGTGTGTGTGACTGACTGTATATCTGCCTGTGTCCGACTGTATATGTGTGTGACTGACTGTATGTCTGACTGTGACCGGATGTGTGTGTGCGTCTGTCTGTGACTGACTCCACAGCAATAAAACTCACTGTAATGTGCAGTGTGTAAGTATAACACAGACTCCACAGCGATAAAACCCACAGTAATGCGCAGTGTATGAGTGTGTCACACACTCATGCTGCACATTACTGTACACAATAAGACACAGCACACAAAAAACTCACATTACTCGAAGTTACACTTTTACACATAAATACACAGCCACAAATGAACACACATATACATATACATTCACACTTGCACAGTCACACATACATACACACACCCTTACACACAGAGACACACAATCCCACTTACACACATCAGGTTACATCACACACACACTTGTATGTGAGCAAATTACCATGATTTGAAGATAACTGAGCATACAAAATTTTGTGTACGTTGCATACACCATTTACCAGACTGTGGGAAAAAAGTAGACCAACAGTCTCATAATATGTCATAATATAGGGGATATCACACACACCCTCTTACACACATAGACACCCACCCTTATACCCACACACATAGGTACCCTTACCCAGACATTAGCCTCACACACTGCTACTCACACACACTCACACTCACACTGCCACTCACACACACTCTGCCACACACTCATACTGCCAGTCACACACACTCAAACACACACTCTGCCAATCACACACACTCACTTTGCCACTCGCACACTGCCCCTCAAACACACTTTGCCACACACTCACACTCTGCCACTCGCTCACACTCTGCCCCTCACACACACTCTGCCCCTCACACACACTCTGCCCCTCACACATACCATGCCACTTACACACACTCTGCCACTCACACACACTCTGCCACTCACACATACTCACACTCTGCCACTCACACACACTCTGCCACTCACACATGCACACTCTGACACTCAAACACAGTCACTCTGCCACACACACACTGCTACTCACACACACTCACTCTTCCACTCACACACTGCCACTCACACACACTCACTCTTCCACTCACACGCTGCCACTCACACACACTCACTTACACTCAGTATACATAAACAGTACAGTTTTAGTATTTCTTTATATCTTTTTCCCCCAAGCACAGATATTGCGCTTACCTAGCAGTTCAGGACCCAGCATGTCCAGCATCCAGAATGCAGCTGCTTGAGGGGGCGCTGCCAAGCTTGAGGGGAGTCTCCATTCAGGGCTATGGAGTGGAGACCCCCCCCCCCCCCCCCCCCCCCCATCCCCAGCGACACCACAGTTTTATACATTGGCTGTGCCAGCGCAGTGAGCGCCAGCACAACCAGGATGTTCTCCACCAGCGGAGGTGACGCAGACTCTGGTAATTTATCAGGAGTCTGCTTTATTCATAGGCGCACATGCCAATAGCGCAACTACACAGAACCCCTATTGTTATTACTGTGCATGTAGAGATAAAAAAAATGATTGAAAAGTATCTATACGTTGTGTTGGCAAAACTGCAAGTAAATGCCTCAATTTGGAGAAAAACATGTTTTAAACCAGTCTGTGCATGCTCCTGTGTATGACATCATCTGGGGGTGATATGCAAATTAACAGGTTTTCACGGGAAAATTTGTAAGTTCAGCCACAGATGATGTCATAAGCAGGAGACTCCACAGATACATCTAAAACACATTGTTCTCCTAATTTAGGCATTTTCTCTACATTTACAGTAAAAACAATGCTTAGGTGATACAGACACTTTAATATCAGGCATGGGTTCATTTTTGCAGAGTCTTCTCTTAGAGGCATATTCCATAGTTGCCAACATCAGCCATGTTTCCAGGGACAGATATTTGTTCCACATGCTGCAGAAAGAGCATGCAAAGTGCAGCCCGGCAGTATGTAGGATGGATATACGCACAGACACAATCCAATTAATTAATCATGGTAGGTCCTATGAGATCTCCACCCTGATTAATTAATTGGATTGTGTCTGTGCGTATATCCATCCTACATACTGCCGGGCTGCACTTTGCATGCTCTTTCTGCAGCATGTGGAACAAATATCTGTCCCTATAAACATGGCCGATGTTGGCAACAATGATGCCTGCACTGTATAGATGGTGGGATAGCTCAGTGTGCTAGAGCACTGGCTGCAGAACATGCTCAATCAAGGTTTGATCCTCTGGATAAGTCTCTCAGTCTTTCATCCTTCTGTGATTGATAACATGAGCCCCATTAAGTTGAGTAATTGAAACATCCTCTGATGTTGTCCAAAAGTCGCCTTCCCAGGATGTACATAGAAACATAGATTGTGTCGGCAGATAAGAACCATTCGGTCCATCTAGTCTGCCCAGTTCTTTTGAGTACTTTTATTAGTCGCCCGTTCCCGGTCTTATATCTAGGATAGCCTTGTGTCTATCCCACGCATGCTTAAAATCCTTGACTGTGTTTACCTCTACCACTTCTGCTGGAAGGCTATTCCATACATCCACTACCCTCTCAGTAAAGTAATACTTCCGGATATTACTTTTAAATCGTTGCCCCTCTAATTTAAGACTATGTCCTCTAGTTGTGGTAGTTTTTCTTCTTTTAAATATACTCTCTTCCTTTACTGTGTTGATTCCCTTTATGTATTTACATGTTTCTATCATAACATGCAGAACATATACTATTTCAATGGCTTCCTTGTTAAATAGTTATTATTATGGTGTATATCCTACTTTTTCTAGGCTTGTACTCACTGCTGTACCATCAACTCTCGGGATGAGGAGAATTGCACGTTTTAAATACAACCGTAAACGTCTAATTGCGTTCGGTTCCAGTGCCGTACGGCTCACTTTGCAAGAAGCGTGAAGAGACCAGCAGCTTAAAATGCCGAGTTCTACCAGTCCATTAAAAAATATTGTTCACCCCCAGTCGTATCAATCAAAACTTGTATCATGCGCGTAATTAAATGTAATTAACTTCCATTGTGTGTGAAATATTTATACAAATTTTGTGTAAGTTGATGTCAGTTTAATTTATGTAATGTAGCAGCATAATTAAAGTTACATATCATATAGACAGAGCAAAATGTAGTGAGGAGCAATGATTAAAATTAAGATGCTATATTAATTAGCTCAGATAACGAGGGTAGATGATGTTAATGAACGCAGTCATTAATCACAGATTCTAAGAATGTCTTTAAGTGCACAGATAGAATGTAATGGATAACAAGGGCAGACATATTGTACGCATCCCGGTGACATGTGTCTGCCCTTGTAGTTAATACGATTCTCCCGCTCAGGGATATTATCACTGCCGCCACTACCCCAGCAATGGATCTGAGCGCCAGACTTTTAAACACCCATGTGACTGTGGGTGTCGGCTCACTATGTCACTGTTAAGGCTGGCACACTACAGTGGCAGCCGCCACGGCACAGGATGAAACTATTCGTGTAAGGAAGGCTTGCTTTTTTGTGCGTGGACTACATTTCTGTGGACTATATTTTGTGGCCTACATGTTGCATGCCCGCCAATGTCCTAGCCCCATTTGGCAGAGGCTAAGCAAAAAAAAAGGGGTAGCTGCCAACAGTTCCAAATATGCCAGGACAGTCCTGCTTTTTTGGGGTTCGGCTCCATCAAATGCAGGTCTGTCACAGCTTGAATGTAAGACGTCAAACTGAGCTGCCGAATCTCATATGTCGGATGCCAAACTGATCGGCCGAATTTAGCCGCTGAGAGGTGTTACATTTCAGGGGGGGGATAAAGTCTGTCTTAGAATCGGGGGAAATATGGTACAATTTCCGTGATCATTATTATTATTTTTAAGTTTTATTTATTAAAAATAGCTCAAGGGTTTTGACTATAACCAAAGGTTTCCTGTATTTTTTGGATCACTTATTTGGATCACTGGTGTTACTTTGTTTTGTTTGGGTTTTAACCCTCTGATGCCCTATATAAATTACTACAACCCATCAGATGACAAAGACACTTTCACAACACTATTGTATACGCACATTTTTAGTGTTTTTTTTTGAGTTTTCGGTATAAATGTCAATTCTGGTGCAATGTTCTACGCAATCAGCCGGAACATTCCATTCCAAGTGCGTTGAGATCAATATTATAGCTTTTTCAGAGTACCTGATTACCCTACCCTGGTGGCAGCAGGAAGGAGATGGACTATCTTTCAGGACATTATACGCAAGTTGCACTTTATGTGCCTTTTGTATGTTGTACGTGCATTTATTTCCCAATATTGCCCTTTTTATGTATTACTGCGCAATATGTTTTGTACTGTATTACACTATATTTGGTTTCTTCTTTTTTTCTCCTGTACATGCGCCTCTGTTCTGGTGCTGTCGCTGTGCAGGAATATAACGGCTCCGAGATATATTCCATGCATTAGCTTACTCGTTACAGTCAGAAATCACTAAACGCTGCATAACTATCTTTATACCTGCGTGCGTCGAGGTTTATCACCAGTCTCATATCTTTTTGCTTTTTTTGGTTAAAAGGGAAATGAGATTCACAGTGAAGTATTTGACGGTATGAAGCCAGTTGTCACATGCTGTGCCCCATAGGATGCTTGGAAAGGGGGGGGGGGGGGGGAATGCAACTTAATCAGACTGACAGGAAACCGGCAGCAATTACAGAGTACGCGACTGGCTATATCTGCTGGGTTCCACTTCAGCAAAGGAAGAGTTATGGCAATTTTTCTATGCGTCCTTTTTCATGTTTCGTTTAACCGATACTGTATTATTAAACACAGCAAAATATAATGACACTAATTAGAAGGAAAAAAAATAATACATTTAGGATGTTGGGCATGATTTTCCCAAGCTTTTAATTCTGCAAATGTCCATTGACTTGCACGGTGTACCTTAGTATCTGTCTCTCTGCTCGCGGTCAGACAGAGGGTCAGGTTCCATTCAATGTACTGAGCTCCCTAAAGTACAATAGATTGCTAGCTGTTTATACTTGTGTAATGTAGGGAGGGTTAATAACTGATTACAGGATCATTATTTTTGCTGCAGTTGGTATGTTACTGGTAGTCCGCTAAAAAAAAAAAAAATTGCTGGGATCTATTAAATCCATGGAGGCCGACATTTCCTCTTTTTGCAGAAGAGGTTGCAACCCTAGCTGCTGCTATGCTTTTAGCAACCAGGGCAGGGGGAGGCAACCTTCGGCACGCCAGTTGTGGACTACATTTCCCATAATGCTCTTACAGCCGTAATGCTGGCAAAGCATCAAGGGAAATGTAGTCCACTATATCTGGGGCGCACTAGGGTATGGCAAAGAACTCTTTGTCATATACAGCACTTCCTAAAGAACCAGGTGTGAACAAATATCATTTAATGCGGGATAATAAATTAATTTGTTGGTGTGGCCCTTAAGAGTTTTTCAACGACCCAAATCTTTTGCTAAAAAGCCTATAGTTTCCACTGTGTTACCTCATGAAATTAAAAATGTCTGGCTCGCCAACCTAAGCTTTCGTATGGTATGAAGCCCTCCATATTAAATAAAAAATTAGAAATTGAACTGTAAAAAAAATTGCCATATTAAATGGTTCACCTAATACCTATTTTTCATCCTTGTCCAACATCCTGGAATAAACAAATTACCTCAGAATCTTCAGCATGTTCTGTACTCCGTCTTCTACTCCAGCACCGACATCCTGTCAGCTCCCCCAGAGCCTCTACATCTTACTCCCTCCTACCTCACTCTCAGTCTTGCCAACTGTTCACGTTCAGATACACATCACTGTTCACATTCAGTGTCATGTCACTCTTCCCACTCACCTCATCGTTCCCATGGAGATTCCCCTCAGTTCCCACTGAGATAAACCTCACTTCTCATTCATATCCACCTCAGTTTCCATTTGCATTCACTTCAACATTCACCTTGGTTCTCATTCATATTCACTTCAGCAACTGCATGTAAAAGAGTGATTGTCCTCCCATTTAAGAAGGTGTGTGAGACTTGGCACACCAGTAGACCTCTAAAGGTACCAACAGGACTGGCTCCATGAAAGAGCAACTTCACTAAAGGTTCAACTATATGTGGCAATAATCGTCCCCAAATTAGTGCCTCCCAAATTGTGGCCGAATTCGTTGTACATCAAGAGCCTGAAATGTACTTAAACAAAATGGACTTCGGCTATAGCCAAAATATTCATAGTCCTCCAGAAACTGCCCAAAGTGTGATAAAAAAAAATCTGTAAAATATTGAAAAAACACTTGATACATTAATTAATACATAAATACATTAATACATTAAGTACATAAAAAAAAGTACATAAACATTAAAAAATGTTTTAATAAAATTTAGCAATACTTGTATTAATGTAAATATACTAATATAAGATGTAACATTAACATATTATAACTTTATATAAATATAGTTGTGTTTAAAACGTGTTTACTCTAATTATTCTACACTCTTCTATTCAATACTCCAATTAAAATCTGGAGAATTGAAATAGGCGATGTTATTCAGAATTCGCAGTGTGTTCAGAGGTGACTTCGGGATGTTGGGGAGCCTAAAATCTATACTTTACATTATGAAGAAGTCCTGATCAGAATCTATCCGATGCTTCGGTTTCCCTGAATTCCGGGATTCTGAGTTGTTGCATTTTGGAGATTTGTGAAATTCGACTAAATTGCCCGACCCAAATTCAGTTAGGAACATCGCGGTGGGTATTGACTCCACCCTTAAAAAAATGTCTTTTCTCTTCTGCAGAAAGATTATGGGATATCTTGAAATACTAATGAAGCATTCAAAAACAGGTAGATAAGTCCTTCATATGTTTGTAAAATTAAGGAAATAAGAAAACAAACACTGTACCAATTGTCAGATCAGCCCCTCTATATATGCTGCTATGTATACTCCCTATAGTTACCGGGTGCTGTAATGCAACAGGGCTCCAACTCCCATCCTCAATAGTCAAAGACAAAAAACGCGCCGGCTGATACTGGAAAAACAAATGGAGATTTTGACCATCAGTGCGGATTCCAAAGTAGAAACATTTTTTTACTGATAGTCATTGGACTTATAAAAACAAAGAGAGGCAGACTTACAAAATAGCTAGCTACAGACTTAACGCTTGACGCGTTTCGCACTCTGGGTGCATCATGCATTAAGTCCGTAGCTCGCTTGAGTTGAAAATCACGTGTTACATTCGCCATCAAAATTTTTCCGCCGAATGTAAGACGGCGTTGATTCTACGACGCACGCCTTTTCTCCGTGCTGTTCAAATCGGGGGGGGGGGGGGGGGTATGCGTTTTAGAATCAAGGAAATACGGTAACTATAAATATACTAAGTGGCAGGCTTTGGTGACAGCCAATAATTGGTCAGCTGCCTGCTTTGCTTACATTGGAAAGTCAAAAAAAAAATCACATAAGCAAGCCATTATATAGGAAATATGATTTTTAATGGACTCCTGCCTTGTTATAAAAAGGTTTACTCCCTTGTTTACTGCCTGTTATGCAGCAAATATATTACATGCCTTCCATTCCCGTTTTGTAAATACATGTATTGTTCTTGTGTTCAGCAGCTAAACCCGTACTATTCTTTCCCTTTTCTTTTGTGCGTATTTAATCGGTTTTTGACATCTGGTTCTCGGAAAACGAAGTGGACATCTGAAATTCCCAAACCCTCCATTTAATATTTTAGCCATTAAACCTGAGAACGGACTGAAATAGCTGAAGCTTGTATTATGAAACCATCTTATATGGATCTGTTTTTTTATGCCAATAAGCGCTGCACATGAATAATTATCACCGTCTTACTTAATTATTCCTCCCCTTCTAGTTGGCTATCCAGAACATTGTAGGCCCCAACGCTTAATTATCCATGAGACATGCTGGTCCCAAGCCAAAATAAAAGGCAATACTTGTGTAGTCAAATTTCATTTGGTGTGAGCTTTGAATACTTTATTACAAATTCAACATATAACATATATTTGGTTACCACCCTTTCTTGCCTCCCCAAAAAACCAAATAAATTATTGGTCATGCTATTGTCTGCATAGACTTAACATTTGTCTCAAACCAATTTTTCTCTGGCCCGCTGTTAAAATGCAGCCTGAGGTGTTCAGGCGCCCTCTGCGGGCAACCCCTGTGGCGCTCCTCTCCCCAGTCACAGGCGGGTGTAAGGTATATTTATCAGATGCCTTCTTTGTTTTTATTTCCATCCTCTGCCACTTCACTCAATTTCTCCTGTTCCCCTGTATTGCCCCTACATCCCTTGCCATTGCAACCACGCACCACCTTGCAGCATCATCACGTCTTGCCAGAGCACCCCTAGATTCAACCAATAACTTGTCCCAGCACCCAGATTGCACTCACAGGACTTTACCCAGCACCCACATTGCATTGACAGGACTTGCCCCAGGACCCGCATTGCACTCACAGTACTTGCTCCAGCACCCACATTGTATTTACAAGACTGCATCATGTATTCCCTAATAGCATATTTGAATAAAAAAAAATTACAATTATTAATTGTTTAGTAATGCATGCTATTATGGCATGTTAAAACTATTAACAAGTCAATGAAAAATGTATTTGTAATGTTTTTATTATATAATATGTATTACTATAATATGTATAACATTAATATAATAATTATGTAATATTATTATGAATTTATTTTAATGTGTCTTTTATACTGATTTATTTTTATTTCATTTTATATATATTTATATTATTTGATATTTTTTTCATACAGTTTTTTTTTTTTATTTCATTTAATTTCCAGAGGACATCAGCTATTTTCGCAATAGCCAAATTCCTGCCATTGACTTTTTTCGTAATAGTCAAAGACCTAAATATTACCAGAAATAGACCTCTACGGGAAGGATCCATCCTAGCATTTCGGCAGCCAAATTCTGGAGGAGATCGGCTGCCGAAATGTTGTCACAAAAAAAATCAGCCACATCACATTGTGCCAACTTTCATGCCGATTAGAGAGATCACTTCGGTGGTGTCTGAGTAGACTGAATTTAAGAGTAAGTCAGATAACCAAAGTGATCCGATTGGGTTCAAAACTCAGAGCTCCAATTTTGTCATAGAAGAACAGAGCTTCCTGAGTCAACTCGACCATGAACTTCAGCGAATTCCATTGGTCCAAATGGAATTCCCGTCATGAAATTAATGGCGGAATTTCATCCAAACCCAATGCTTCATTGGACGAAATTGTTTTGGAATTTTTTTTTTTCCGTCGGAATGCATTCAGACGAAATGAAGGTTTTGGCGATCTAGAATGAACTGATGGGGCTACACGAAGAATCTGTTCCTAATGTTCAGGCTGTCACAAGTCCTCAAGATATGGAAAAACATTTTCTAAGACATAACACAAGAGCCCTTACTTACTTAAACCTACATTATACGTATAGCAAAAGCTATGTAAATCTTTAAAGACTTTTTGTGGAGTCTATTGAAGAATGTGACGACGATCAGCATGCTGCAAACAATATCCCTCTAAAAGTACTTTGATTTTCCATTGAGAGGAATCTTCAGGAAGTATACCAAGACAATTTTCTGCACATTCCTAAGTGCTACTTGCTTATAAATTCTGATCTGTTGTATAATAAAAGAAAGTAAAACAAATCTTAACTTCAGCAAATTTGAAATGACTTCAAATGTGTCTTGAAATTGGTCTACTTAACACAAATTGCTCATCTTCTGGTATTTATTTCAAATTGCTACTTTCTGATTACATACTTTAAATAAATTCTGCTGGTGGAAAATATTGATTGGCGAATGGGTCAGGATGAAAAGCAAGCTGGTTAGAACGCCGAAAATAAGTATTCTCTGAAATGTTCATAGTTTTCAAAACCCTTTTTTTTCCCCCTCAAAAATACTCTCAGTTTTCTCAGCTCCATGTATTGGTAAGTTAAATATTATCCCCATAATTCCCCATTTTAAATCTGTTCTGCAGTCTTTATAAACTAAAACTCTTCAAAAAGTCTTACAAACCTGTGTTTTCAGTCATTTTTCCTTGGGCACCGTGGGCTTTCTGAATCATGTACAGTGAGATGCTAGGAGCTAATTGGTTCCATTTAGGAAGGCCTGGCTTTCTATTGGCTACCAACATAAATATTTTTTAAAACAGAATGTTTCAACCTCAGCTACTAATGGCTCGTTTTTGTAGTTTACTATAGTTCACACTTTCCTGAATAACCCACAGAGCTGGCCCTGCAAGGGTGCTGAGTGGGGGCATGCCACCCTCGCCGCCCAGCACCATTTTATTCGGTGTCTAGGCAGCCTGGGAGCACAGCACAAGGCATTATGCACACCACGTCTCAGTACCGATATCACGTGAAGAGGAAGGCTTGACACCAGGCTGCGGCATTATACTGCTCATTTACATGACACACAAAATGTATGCTTTAAACCTCATTGACATGATATGTTTATGCATTTAAACATGATATATAAAGTGTATGCATTTAAACCTCATTGGCATGATATATAAAGTGTATGCCTTTAAACCTCATTGGCATGATAAATAAAGTGTATGCATTTAAAGCTCATTGCCATTATATATCAGGTTTATGTATTGCATTTAAACCTCATTGATATACAAAGTGTATGCATTTGAAACTCACTGGCATGATATTCAAAATCTATGCATTTATAGCTCATTGGCATCATATGCAAAGCTTATGCATGTACTGCTCATTGGCATCATATACAAAGCTTATACATTTACAGCTCATTGTCATCATATACAAAGCTTATTCATTTACTGCTCATTGGCATTATATACAAAGCTTATGCATGTAATGCTCATTGGCATCATTTACAAAGCTTATGCATGTAATGCTCATTGGCATTTTAATGGTATTTCATGTTGCACGTAGTTAAGGTTCTGTTCCTGATGAATTTAAATTTAGATTTAAGTACCATGATATAACATAATTGATGTGGCCATGTTTTGGTGGGGGTAATTTTAGAGGGCTTGGAGGGGCAACATTTCATCCTTTGAGCAAGGCAGAGCAATGTCTTAACTCCTTCGTGACGCATGGTGCTTGCGTCTCAAACGACGCCAGCACCAAAACGTCACGATTTGTTCCTGGCCACTGATCACAAGGTGATCGGTAGCCAGGAACACTCTGGCAGAGACCCGATCAGGGTCTAAATAGACCCTGTGGGTCCCTGCCAAAAAATCACGAGACCTCCGGACGTCAAAGTGGCCTCATCTGTCAGGTGGGATCCCGCTGTAAGTGCCTGCAGCGGGATCCGAAAACAGCTCATCGCGGGGAGCCGCGATGAGCTGTTTAGTAAAGGACGTACTATGCCGTCCTAACGACTTTAAGGCACTTAAAGTCAGGACTGCATAGTACGTCCTAACGTCACGAAGGGGTTAAGCCAGCTTTGATAATCTTCATAGGGGAATATGTATAAATCTTAATACAAGTGTTAGAAAATGCCATCTTATGTAAAACAGCAATTGTACTTTTTTTCTTATACATCGAAAGATTTTAGGTGCATGTCTACAACTTTTTTCCACGTGATGCAACCAGAATGTACGGACTGGCAGTACATTATTGGGAGTTTGCTTTATAGATTGGCTCACAATGAGCCAAGAATGGTGCTGTTATCGTATTGCAGAAACTCTTATACATGACACAGTGATCAAAATGAGACATGCAAGGAACATGGTGGGGCGGCAGCGGGGAGGAATCCATCCGAGGTTGGAGCTCGAGATTAGGGCTCAGATTTTAGTGAATGACCTCTATGTCCTCTTGTTGTTGTCATAGTAACATGGTAACATAGTAATTAAGGATGAAAAAAAGACCTAAGTCCATCAAGTTCAACCCTTCTACCCATCATTCCTGCTTTTGACCCAAAAGAAGGCAAAAAAAACCCTAAGGAAGCAATTTCGAATTTTGCCACTTAGGGGGAAAAATTCCCTTTTGACTCCAAAGGGCAATCAGATTTCTACTTGGAACAAGAAGCTCTATTATTAATACTCATTCTGTTATTAATAGCCCTGTATGTTCTGCTTTTCTATAAAAAAAAAAAAAAACATCCAGACCCTTTGTAAATGCATCTGTTGTATTTGATAGCACGACCTCTCTTGGCAGTGAGTTCCATATCTATATTGACCTTACCGTAAAGAATCCCTTCCTTTGCTGTCGATTACATTTTTGCTCATCCAGTCTCAGGGGATGACCTCTGGTTCTTTATTTTTTTTTTTTACAGTTTAGTAAAGTGACCAAAAAATGCAGCTACCGAATGTGCTGAACTATTTAAAATCTATGTTATTATTGCATCTGGACGTAGTTTTTTTCCTAATGAAAAGTTGTGTCTCTCTCGGATGCCTGTTTTCCAGTGCTATTTTCACAGTTTGTAATTCATTGGTTCTTGACAACTTAATTACACTCCTTTCCTACAGCTAAGTTAGTACATCTCTCAATCTGGCTTCAGAGACATCAACTTCAAAGACAAATGTCTTAGAAGGATTAAGGTGGATCAAGACAGGTGAGGTAGTGAAAGTCATCTTCAATATGTCAAATGCCTGGAGAGGCCAGTTGAAGGGATCAGCTTCTTATTTTAGGAAGAAAATGAGTTGCAGTCTTAGAGAAGTTGTGGATGTGTCTTTAATATGAGTTAGCGAATATAATGTATTACTAGATTGATTTTAGAATCTGAGGAATAGTTGAACCCTTGTGTGGTCCATTTGGTCTAGTGTAAGTATACAAACTCATGTTTGCTAATCTTTCTGTAATGTTGAAGAAACATAAATTGTAATAGGAAATAAGAGCCAATTAGCCAATACTTCCCAACCTGGCAGGGATGTGTTCCGATGGGTGTGCCATGTCCAGGCTGGGTGTGAGTAATTCAATCAAAGCAACAGCACATAAACTCAATATTCTTTTATTGTTGCAGTGATTTTAAACACAGGTGATAGGGTTTAGTAATGCCTAAGTCATTGGTGATTAAACGCCAATAGGGATTGTAACACAAATCATTTACCACAGTGTCAGTATTCCACAAATCATTTACCACAGTGCCAGTATTGCACAAATCATTTACCACAGTGCCAGTATTCCACAAATCATTTACCACAGTGCCAGTATTCCACAAATCATTTACCACAGTGCCAGTATTCCACAAATCATTTACCACAGTGCCAGTATTCCACAAATCATTTACCACAGTGCCAGTATTGCACAAATCATTTACCACAGTGCCAGTATTCCACAAATCATTTACCACAGTGCCAGTATTCCACAAATCATTTACGTCAGTGCCAGTATTTCACAAATCATTTACCACAGTGTCAGTATTCCATAAATCATTTATTACAGAGTCAGTATTCCATAAATCATTTACGTCAGTGCCAGTATTCCATAAATCATTTACGTCAGTGCCAGTATTTCACAAATCATTTACCACAGTGTCAGTATTCCACAAATCATTTACCACAGTGCCAGTATTCCACAAATCATTTACCACAGTGCCAGTATTCCATAAATCATTTACCACAGTATCAGTATTCCACAAATCATTTACCACAGTATAACAGTGTAACCAGCGCTGATATCTTAGCTCTTAGCAGCACTTAGGTAGTGTGTCCCTAAACCACACAGCAAAACAAAGTGAATAAATAAAAAACATATAAATGCGCTTGAGAGCAACCTGTGATTAAGCACCTTTTGTGAAAAAATATATAGTGGCTCTCAATGAGAGATAGTGGATCTGTATCCCAAAAATCAGGGAGATGGTGTGGGTCCCCGTCGAGGGGATACACTTACAAACTCTTTGAAAAGAGACAGCACTTCAGGTGTGTCCTGTAGAGATCTGGCTTCAGAGTAGTAATTCTCATGGAAACACAGCAAAGGACATCAATTAGTGATAGGACAGGTAGACTTTAATAAAAAAATAGTAGCTGCTTACATGGGGATTCTGGTAGTCACATGAAGTGGGCGCCACACATAATGACAGGAATCCTTACAGCATGCAAGTAGTGTTTGGAGTATAAAATACACTTTAAATATAAAAAACAATAAAAGTACAATGGTAAGAGTAATAGCAGGTTAAGTCCAGAACGCTACGCGTTTCGCTCTTCATGAGCGTCTCAAAGACGCCTGGTCGAAGCTCATGAAGAGCGAAACGCGTAGCGTTCTGGACTTAACCTGCTATTACTCTTACCATTGTACTTTTATTGTTTTTTATATTTAAAGTGTATTTGATACTCCAAACACTACTTGCATGCTGTAAGGATTCCTGTCATTATGTGTGGCGCCCACTTCATGTGACTACCAGAATCCCCATGTAAGCAGCTACTATTTTTTTATTAAAGTCTACCTGTCCTATCACTAATTGATGTCCTTTGCTGTGTTTCCATGAGAATTACTACTCTGAAGCCAGATCTCTACAGGACATACCTGAAGTGCTGTCTCTTTTCAAAGAGTTTGTAAGTGTATCCCCTCGAGGGGGACCCACACCATCTCCCTGATTTTTGGGATACAGATCCACTATCTCTCATTGAGAGCCACTATATATTTTTTCACAAAAGGTGCTTAATCACAGGTTGCTCTCAAGCGCATTTATATGTTTTTTATTTATTTACCACAGTGTCAGTATTTCACAAATCATTTACCACAGTGTCAGTATTTCACAAATCATTTACCACAGTGTCAGTATTCCACAAATCAGTTACCACAGAGTCAGTATTCCA
Source organism: Pelodytes ibericus (assembly GCA_036172795.1). Classification (NCBI taxonomy): domain Eukaryota; kingdom Metazoa; phylum Chordata; class Amphibia; order Anura; family Pelodytidae; genus Pelodytes; species Pelodytes ibericus. The sequence continues at coordinate 203,091,042 of CM069860.1, forward strand.
CAAATCATTTACCACAGTATCAGTATTCCATAAATCATTTACCACGGTGTCAGTGTTCCACAAATCATTTACCACAGTGCCAGTATTCCACAAATCATTTACCACAGTGCCAGTATTCCATAAATCATTTACCACAGTGTCAGTATTCCACAAATCATTTACCACAGTGTCAGTATTCCACAAATCATTTACCACAGTGCCAGTATTCCACAAATCATTTACCACAGTGCCAGTATTGCACAAATCATTTACCACAGTGCCAGTATTCCATAAATCATTTACCACAGTGTCAGTATTCCACAAATCATTTACCACAGTGTCAGTATTCCACAAATCATTTACCACAGTATCAGTATTCCACAAATCATTTAACACAGTATCAGTATTCCACAAATCATTTACCACAGTATCAGTATTCCACAAATCCTTTACCCCAGTGCCAGTATTCCACAAATCCTTTACCACAGTCAGTATTCCACAAATCATTTACCACAGTGCCAGTATTCCACAAATCATTTACGTCAGTGCCAGTATTCCACAAATCATTTACCACAGAACCAGTATTCCATAAATCATTTACCAGAGTGCCAGTATTCCACAAATAATTTACCACAGTGCGAGTATTCCACAAATCAGTTACCACAGTGCCAGTATTCCACAAATCATTTACCATGGTATTAGTATTCCACAAATCATTTACCACAGTGCCGGTATTCCACAAATAATTTACCACAGTGCCAGTATTCCACAAATCATTTACCACAGTATCAGTATTCCACAAATCATTTACCACAGTGTCAGTATTCCACAAATCATTTACCACAATATCAGTATTCCACAAATCATTTACCACAGTATCAGTATTACACAAATAATTTACCACAGTGCCAGTATTCCACAAATCATTTACCACAGTATCAGTATTCCACAAATCATTTACCACAGTGTCAGTATTCCACAAATCATTTACCACAATAACAGTATTCCACAAATCATTTACCACAGTATCAGTATTCCACAAATCATTTACCACAGTGCCAATATTCCACAAATCATTTACCACAGTATCAGTATTCCACAAATCATTTACCACAGTCCCAGTATTTCACAAATCATTTACCACAGTATCAGTATTCCACAAATCATTTACCGCAGTATCAGTATTCCACAAATCATTTACCACAGTATCAGTATTCCACAAATCATTTACCCCAGTGCCAGTATTCCACAAATCATTTACCACAGTGTCAGTATTCCACAAATCAGTTACCACAGTGGCAGTATTCCACAAATCATTTACGTCAGTGCCAGTATTCCACAAATCATTTACCACAGTATCAGTATTCCCCAAATCATTTACCACAGTGCCAGTATTCCACAAATCATTTACCACAGTGTCAGTATTCCACAAATAAGTTACCACAGTGCAAGTATTCCACAAATCATTGACCACAGTGCCATTATTCCAAAAATCATTTACCACAGTATCAGTATTCCACAAATCATTTACCACAGTGTCAGTATTCCACAAATCAGTTACCACAGTGCCAGTATTCCACAAATCATTTACGTCAGTGCCAGTATTCCACAAATCATTTAACACAGTATCAGTATTCCACAAATCATTTACCACAGTGTCAGTATTCCACAAATCATTTACTATAGTGTCAGTATTCCACAAAATCTTTTGCCACTGTATCATTATTCCATAAAAAATATGTGCCATGGTGCTATTATTCTCCCAAATCACTTGCCCTGGGGCCATTATTGTCCCCTCACTTGCCTCTTCTATAACCCATTCCAATTACAGTGGGCCTTATACATTCTTTGTGCATGCTTATTTATGTATTATGATTGTTTAATAACTGCTGGCAGTCATAACTGATAAATGCCATAGCAAGAAACCTTACTAGGACTGGATAAGCAAGATATACCACACAACCTCCAAGAGAGGCCAGGAGACTTCCCAGCCATAATAAGCCTAAAGAACAAACTCCTTTCTGTCTTACTATCTTCAGACCATTCCACACCAGGAATGAGCAGGACTGGCCAAAGACATTGTGCTGCCTGGGTCCAAAATCAAAATGCTTTATCCCCCTCACACATTCACTTATGCTCACATACATAAAAAAAACAAACACACATATATGTACACACAGTCACACATACATGTATACACAGTCACACACTCTCATGCAAAAATGTATATACACGCAGTCACATACAGACAACCACACACACATACACATGCAGTGACACACACAAAGTCACAAGTATTAATGCACACACAGTCACAAACACACAGTCACACATCCTCATGCACACACACACACACATCTATATACATAGATACACACTCATGCACATACATACAGACAGTCACGCACACTCGTGCACACACATACATACACATGCAGTGACACACACACAGTCACATGCAATAATGCACACACAGTCCCACACACACAGTCACAATCACACACAAAGCAATGGAAAACCTCTCATAGTAGAGGGGGGGACACTCCAGCGTGGTCTGTGCCCTGAAGCTGCAGTCCCGCACTCCGAGTTCTCTTTCAAGCACACAAACACATACAGATAATGCCAAGAAGATCCAGCCAAAAATGGCACAACTGGAAAAAGTCTCCAACTCGTCTGTGTTTCTGTGTTTCTGTGCAGCAGGGTTGATATTCATGGAGGGATAAGCCAAATGGCAAATGATTTAGCTAAACTAGAAAAATGGTCAGAGCAGTGGCAACTGACATTTAATGTGGACAAGTGCAAGATTATGCACCTTGGGCGTAAAAACCCAAAAGCAGAATATAGACTATTTGGTACAGTCCTAACCTCAACATCTGAGGAAAGGGATTTAGGAGTAATAATTTCAGAGGACTTAGGTAGGCAATGCAATAGAGCAGCAGGAAATGCTAGCAGAATGCTTGGTTGCATAGGGAGAGGTATTAGCAGTAGGAAGAGGGAAGTGCTCATGCCATTGTACAGAGCACTGGTGAGACCTCACTTGGAGTATTGTACAGAGCACTGGTGAGACCTCACTTGGAGTATTGTACAGAGCACTGGTGAGACCTCACTTGGAGTATTGTACAGAGTGCTGGTGAGACATCACTTGGAGTATTGTACAGAGCACTGGTGAGACCTCACTTAGAGTATTGTACAGAGCACTGGTGAGACCTCACTTGGAGTATTGTACAGAGCGCTGGTGAGACCTCACTTGGAGTATTGTACGCAGTACTGGAGACCGTATCTCCAGAAGGATATTGATACTTTGGAGAAAGTTCAGAGAAGGGCTACTAAACTGGTTCATGGGTTGAAGGATAAAACTTAACAGGAAAGGTTAAAGCATCTTAACATGTATTGCTTGGAGGAAGGACGTAACAGGGGGATATGATAGAAACATTTAAATACATAAAGGGAATCAACACAGTAAAGGAAGAGAGTATATTTAAAAGAAGAAAAACTACCACAACTAGAGGACATAGTCTTAAATTAGAGGGGCAACGATTTAAAAGTAATATCAGGAAGTATTACTTTACTGAGAGGGTAGTGGATGTATGGAATAGCCTTCCAGCAGAAGTGGTAGAGGTAAACACAGTCAAGGATTTTAAGCATGTGTGGGATAGACACAAGGCTATCCTAGCTATGAGACCAGGAACGGGGGACTAATAAAAGTACTCAAAAAAAATTGGGCAGACTAGATGGACCGAATGGTTCTTATCTGCCGACACATTCTATGTTTCTATGTTTTAAATCATCTATTTACCCTGATTATTACAACCCGGCTGTCAGTTCACCACAGTTTACTGTTTATCGAACAATCCCCATACCCACAGCGTTTCTATGGGTACAAAGACCCATAAAAAAATTATTATTATTGTTTTATTGTCAATGAAAAAAAAAAAAACCTTGTTTCAACATCCTTGTCGCTTCTAGCACATAATCCGCAGATTCCAGTGACGTACAGACAAGCTCCTATTCTACTCTGCCGTGTTTTGGTTTTTTTTGCTGCCAGATCTCAGGAATGCCACTGTGTCTTCTTGTGTAATTCGATATCAATGACTTTTCCAAACAAATCTAGTTGCTGGTTTATATTAATGGACTGTCAGAGCTCATATTGTTTCTCTCAGGGTCGTGCAGCTGCATTCTCTCACAGGTGCTTGGCAAATTAAAATCATTCTGGTTTGGGGTTTTCTGTCTGATACAAAATTACTTCTTCAGCAATTGCTAGGAAGTTATTCATGCAAGAAACATGTCTCCTTTTTAGCCTTTCTACTCGCTCTCTTGGTTAACCGTTCGAAGCCAGGTGTATGTGGAACACAATCGCCGAGAGAGGTTATATTTTTCGCGCTTTTTCGCCAATCAAAGGGTTACTTGCCAAGCAAATTTTTTTATTTTTTTTTGAGTAACAAACACATTGTTAAGTAATTTGTTGCTCACCCTCCAGACACTCAAGACGTTCGACTTTTTTTCGGTACAAGCCCACAGTATCACATCACACAACAATTTAAACTGCTAAAAAAAAAAAATTTTAAAATTTTCCCACGGTTGAATATTCATCTTAACAATCGAATCGATATTTATTCTCAGAAAAAAATATTTTATTATTAGAAATATATACACACAAAATATCTTTTTCTATATAGGATCTGTTTTAAATGGTCGATCAATGTATTTTTTTTTTTCTATTGCATTGTTTACTTACTTTGTTGACTTACACAATTATTAAGAATATTAAATCATCAAATATTAAATATATTATATGCCTGGTTTATCTCATTTTATAAATTGCTGTAGACTACCCATCCTGTCGGGATTACTTTTGGATACATACCCCTGGACTGTAGCTAAATGTAACAAATGTTATAGTAATAATTACAGTAGTAATAATAAAAAAATGAATAGACATGTAATTGGAGTGACACAAATCTAACACAAATACTATGATTTAAGTTGATATGTGTTAGTGCAGTGGTCTATTTTATAATTTATTATTATTTAGTTGTTGTCGTATTATTATACTCTGAATAAAAATGTTAATTTTCTTTCATATCAGCACATTAATTAATGGTTAACGATAAATTCATGTTATATTGTGCCTTGTTTCACTAATTCTTCTTCTTTTTTTTTTTTCTTTCTATTAACGAAGTTGCAGTAAATTAATGGCAATGGTTTTAATTACACATAGCACACATAATAAAAATAATGAAATCAAATTGTATTTTAATTTAATTTGCTTTGACAGTCATGGTTTGATCCTTAGATCCACTTTCATATCACCAACATACTGTGAATGACCAAATTTATAACATTTTACAGTTGGTTTAAATTCAAAATATTTGTGAATTTTATTTAACTATTTTTTTTTTTTTTTAAAAACACTACATTTCTGAAGATGGATTAGGACCCATTTGATAGGTTATTTTTCAGATCAGCCTGGAAAAAAAAAAGTCTTTAGGTGATAGAAAATCCAATTTTATGTGTACATGTTAATTAATAAATGTGTATAATTGAGGAATAAAATATTGAACAAAGGATTCTTTTTGTTAAGGACGATAACACATGGAAGGTGGTGCTATCAAATAAAATAGATGCCTTTAAAAAGGGTCTAAAAATTTGTAGAAAAACAAAACATGCAAATGATAGAAATAACATTAATGATATTGTTGAGCCAAGGAGGAATCCGATTGCCTTTTAAAGTCAAGAAACACATTTTTAATGCCTTTTTTAATGATAGAAAACCTAATGGACTTAAGTTTTTTTTTGTAACCTAAATTACTGTTATGTTAATATATAATAGTATGTACAACATAATTATTACCTTTCTTTTTAATACAGTGCCAGCAAATCAGAAATTAAAGAATGTTACAAACTCAGTTATAATAACTCATGCAAAAGGTTCTGCTCACAATCGTACAATAAATTATCTTAGCCTAAAGAGAAGTATTATAGATGATGGAAACATTGTATTCAAGTCTTCCTCTGTTCCTTCCACCCCCATTTTTCTGCATTTCTTCTTGACTAACCATCTTGCGTTTGAATGGGACCGTTGTACTTGAAATTGTATTTATAAAGATGTCCTTGTTTATAAAGTGTCTAAAAATCAATAGAACCTGAAAAAACGTTATGTGTATTTTTTTTGTTTGTATTTTTTTATTCTGACTGTGTTGTTGTGCAGACTTTCTATTTCATGATACTTTGTATGGGAAATATATTATCAGTCATAGCCAGTGGTGTAACTATATACCGCAAGGCCATGGTATCTGGGAGGGGGAGGGAGGTTGCCAAATTGGCAAGTCTAGGGATGCATTGGCAAGTCTGGGGGCATATTAAAAAGTCTGTGAGCAGAATCTGGGGACATAGTGACAAGTTTGGGGATGCCTTGGCATTCTGGGTCAGATTGGAAAGTCTGGGGATGCATTGACAAGTTTAGGGATACATTGGCAAGTTTGGGGATACATTGGCAAGTCGGGTGATGCATTGGGAAGTCTTGGGGCAGATTAGCAATTCTGGGGGCAAAATAGCAATTCTGGGGGCTATTGGCAAGCATGGGGCAGATAGGCAAGTTCAGGGGCAAATTGGAAAATGGGAAATTGTTAGAAATCAATGTTTCACTCTTAACTTTTATTAAATATGAAAAAAAGACTTATTAATTAATATTTACTAGTAAAACTATTTTTCTATAGGGTAGTCTTATATTTCATTTTTTCCCTAAATTAATTTTCAAATTTTTTTATTTTTTTTTTGGGGGGGGGGGGGGGGTCGCCTTAGAATCAGGGTTCTCTTCGATTCCAGTAAATGTGGTTATTGATCAATGATTACAAAATCGTTTTTCTCTCTTTTTTTTCCTCCCCCAACAACTACACACGTGTATTATCCATATGCTCCTAACAGGATGTTTACATGTGTATATACGGACATAAAATAGTTTCATCTACACATTATTCAGACATGGGGAACTGTATGCATATGTGTAAAGTGAATATATACATATATTTATTTTTTATTTAATTTCATTTTTTTACTCAATAAGGGGCGTGCAAAAAAATGAAAAAGAGAAATGAGCATTGGTTTCTGTTGTTATTCCTGTTGAAAAGCCCTTTACCGTTCCCTCTTGCACTGGCATTGCCTCCCTTCTCGTAAATACTCCTCATCGTGGCCATCGCATTCGTAATGTGGAGTACGGCTCTCCAACCGCATTGTGCTATTCTCCATCCTTCCCACTTGTATTCAAAAGACTTCACCCGAGGTACCTCTGGAACTTGTTTCCACAGCTCATGCATACGGATGCCCAGAGAGGTCATGTATTTTTAATATGTTTATGACTTGTTTTTTCGAGATAACAAATTGTTTGCTCAAGATACCAACTTGTTTTCTCGAGAAATCAAGTTAGAATTTTGTTAAAATACGCGGCCCCTCTGGGCTTCCGTACATGCAGGTATTTTGCTCACACCGAATCTGCAAAAAGTTCCTCAAAATTCAAATGTTTCACTTTTTTAATGCACTTTCTGCCACCACCTATGTTTCTGTCTTTTCCAACAGATTGGTGGGTTTGTGTATTAAAGGGCAGGCGGTGTGGTGACAGCGCCTAATAGCGATACCGCACCTGCGTGCGCCAAAGTATAATTTGTCCTGACAAATGTAGAGAGTTTGTGCTTTGTACACCCGTCCTGCCCTGCCAGGTTGCTCACGTGCCCTGAGTGTAAGAACATCCCATGTTTAAAGATTCCCTTTCAGCACCAGTAGAGTTCCATACGACCTCTGTCAGATTATGTTTAATCCTGCATAATATCCCACACACAAAAGTGTTGGGATGTAAAAAACGTACCATCAGTTTAATAAATAGGAAGCTTGCGAGCAGGGTCTACTGTAGTCTGTAATTCCCTTTATCCTATTTCCCTTTTGTATAAATAAATATTATTGTCATGTAAATTATTGAAAATTTCCAAACAATTTCCCACTTCATTTCTTTTGTCACCTTCGTTTTGGATCTAACAGCGGACATGTTTATTTCTATCAATATCAGTGTAATATCTGCTACAGTCCTAGTGCAGTTTCGACTACAGCAACCGCTAATCCGAACAACGCACTTCCATCATTACAAACTGTACAGACAGTTATTAGAGCGACATAAACAAAGGCTCGCTACGTCTAAAAATAAAATGAATAAAAGGGGCGTAAGGTGACAAACGGGTGAGGAATTGTTTGAAGCGAGAGTGCGTGTGCAGAGCGTTTCTTCAACCCCAGTGAAATGAAAAGGGTTAACCAACAACTGGGGGTGTAAAAAAGGCTGCTGGAATTTGCATGCATTTTTCAATTATTTGCCAACGATTTCTAATGTGCATGCCAAAAAATGACACCATATGTAATCCGAGCATTATATGAGGATCAGGAAGCAGTTTACCAGATGTTGTTTTGATTTGGACTTAATTATCAGGTGTCTTTTGCAATCCCCTTTGCACTTTTTTTTTATTTTTTCCTCCCCCCGCTGTACAATCATTCATATTTGGCCCTGTATTTGAAAAAGCAAGCTGACTGCTGTATCTCGACCACAGCTTGCCGATCGCTCCGAACATAAACTGTGAAACAGTGTGTGAGAGCTAGTTAAGAGAGCTGCCATTATAGTAACACACATTGTATATAAAGGGCGGTTCTGACTTAAAGTTCTAAATGCGGAACATTCGGCATAAACATTCCATTTGTTTCTACGGCGACTGCTTCATTTTTAAAACATTCTCCCAGAATAGCTCGGAATGTACAACTCCCGAAAGGTTAAATAGGCTACAACCTGAACAATCAGTAGAAACATTTAATGCAAAAGACATATAGTAATGACAAACTGGCTACATGAAAATATACCGGGAAGAGTTACCGCCCAGCCAGTATTTTACAGGCAGACGGGTGACAAATTGGTCTACATCCAATGTTAGCAACAAACAAAAACTATCTGTGCTTCTCAACCTAATAAAGTTATCAACAGTTGTGTAATAATAATAATAAAACAAATGAGAGGTTTTGGTTATTTGAATTACATACCTCCCAGCTTCTGCCCTGGCGAATCGGGACGACAGTGGGTGGAGCTTGGGTTGTTGAGTGTCCATTCTACTGTGTAGTGGTCACTCAAGCTGTCACTCACTCAAGTTGTATGCAGTATGCTTTCCCCAGTGTCTTAGACACCGGAGAATAAAATCTGGTCCATGGTATCGCAGTCCTGAATCCTGCTATCCTGACGAGCTATATCTCTGTCACAGGAGTGTATCTCGGCCAAGACCAACATGGCTTGTATCACAGAGTCGGGTGAGAATCAAAAAGTGAAGGAGCACAAAATATATATATATATATATGGACTTATCTTGATAATTAACAGTTCATGTAAAATTCAGCACATGGAACAGAGAAACATAGAGAAAAGAAAACACATCTTAGTGTAGACGGTTACAATCAATGTTGGTATTTCCTCTCCCAATTAATGGTACACTCACCTGGCTTTGAGCCAAATAAACCTGGCTCTAAGGATGTCAGCAGTGTTATGTGGATCTTTGCCAATAATATGCCGCTCCCAGCATGAGATACACAAGACAACAAGAAGTAGGAAAGAGAAGGTGCCAAACATTAAACAAACATCAAATATTTTAATAGATAAAACAGTTTCTGCTTAGATTTGAGGTTAAGTCACCAAGTCTCTTGGTATGAGTGCAGCAATATGGCCAAACGAAGCCTGGACTTCTGTGTGCTCGTGGTTGTCTCCATTTTAGCTCCTCCCCTTCCGGTGGTCTCAGACGTACGCTATGCGTTTCCCCCGGATGCTGACCTTTTTCATTGGCGCATAGTCAGAGCCCTATCCTGTTGTCTTTATATACACGGAACTCACCCGCTGATTGGCTGTTCATTACAAGTTTCGGTTTATATTCGTCTCCATGGAGATTGTATTCGACTATATTGCTGTCTTGGAATATTGGTGCATACTTATCACAATGTACAGGTTTATAAAATGACTCTAAAAGCACATACTTACATTACAAAAAAAAATTCAGCAGATGTTACAATAGGAATATGATTTATTATCATCTATAAATATTTAGTGAAAGAGTAATATTTTTATTTAATCTGTTTAAAAAAATATATCAAAAATAAAACAATATTAAAAAAGATATAAAATATAAAAAAAAATGTAAAAAATAAGACTATTAAGAGTACAATTCAAATTTTATTGTACAAACCTCCTAATGATAACAGTATTTTTTTTAAACATAAAAAACTTACAATGTACTGTTCCAAATTATTACGCACAGTAAGTTTCAAAACACTTTATAGGTTGTAAAGAACTGAAAATTGTCATTTGTTGTGTTTGCAGCATATTTACTGAAATCAAATCTTATTTCAATCAAACTTATAACATCATTTTAACTTTTTAAACATTTTAACAGGTCCCGTTACATTTTAACATAGGACCCCTTATTTGATAGCAGCTTCACAAGTCTTGCATCCATTGAAATTGTTAGTTTGTGGACAGTTTCTGCTTGAATTTGTTTGCAAGATGTCAGAATAGCCTCCCAGAGCTGCTGTTTGGATGTAAACTGCCTCCCACCCTCATAGATCTTTTGCTTGAGGATGCTCCAAAGGTTCTCAATAGGATTGAGGTCAGGGGAGGATGGAGGCCACACTATGACTTTGTCTCCTTTTATCCCCATAGCAGCCATTAATGCAGATGTATTCTTTGTAGCATGAGATGGTGCATTGTCATGCATGAAGATGATTTTATTATGGAAAGCATAGTTCTTCCTTCTGTACCAGGGAAGAAAGTAGTCAGTCAGAAACTCCACATACTTTGCAGAGGTCATCTTTACACCTTCGAGGACCCTAAAGGGGCCGACCAGCTCTCTTTCCATGATTCCGGCCCAAAACATGACTCCACCACCGCCTTGCTGACGTCGCAGCCTTGTTGGAACAGGGTGGCCGTCCTCCAACCATCCACTACTCCATCCATCTGGACCATCCAGGATTGCACGGCACTCATCAGTGGCCAGGACTGTTTGAAAATTAGTCTTCATGTATTTTTCTGCCCAATGCAGCCGTTTCTGCTTGTGAGCATTGGTTAGCGGTGGCCGAATAGAAGATTTATGCACAGTTGCAAGACTCTGGAGGACTCTACACCTTGATGTCCGTGGGACTCCAGCGGCACCAGTAGCTTCAAATATCTGTGTGCTGCTATGTAATGGTATTTTAGCAGCTGCTCTCTTGATCCAATGCATGGATCTGGCAGAAATCTTCCTCAATGTGTCTTTATCTGCACGAACCCGCCTGTGCTCTGAATCAGCCACAGATCTCTTAATAGTGCGATGATCACGCTTAAGTTTCCATGAAATAACTAATGTTTTCATACCTCGTCCAAGGCATTGAACTATCTCACTCTTTTCGGCAGCAGAGAGATCCTTTTTCTTCCCCATATTGCATGAAAATGGTGCTCTGCTTAATAATGTGGAACACCCTCCTTTAGTAGTTTTTCCTTAAATTGGGCTCACCTGGCAATCTAATTATCACAGGTGTCCGAGATTGTTTTCCGTGATCAAAAGAGCCCTGAGACACAATGCCATCCATGACTTAAACTGAAAGACAAAATATTTAATCTTTGTGACACTTAAATAGAATTTGCATAATTATTTGGAACAGGGTGTATAAAAATTCAGAGTCCTCCAGCATTCTTGGTACCAACAAGGTGGACATATATATACCAAGTTATAGGGACTGTCTAGTGCCCAAAATGCATCTTCCAAATATTAATGTGCTTTCAAAGTACTTTAAAGTGCATGTTTGGCATTTCGCATTGCTTAACATTTAAAATACTGTGAAATTACAGCAGTTTGCAAAGAAACGAGGACTGCCCACACTAGGTGAGTAAAAGTTTCCTTCTTCTTCTTTTTTTTTGCTGCAGGAATAATGTCATTCAAATGAATGGAAAAATTAGATGTATTTCACGGATATAAGATATAGCCTTGCCCAGTAGAGTATCTTCCACAAGGCAAACAAGGCACTGGCCTAGGGTGCACTTTGCCAGAGGGTGTTAAAGCACACTACTGGTGCTTCAAACATTTTCACTTCCTCCCCCACCGTTCGGTAAGCTTTAGCTCCTTGAAATTAATTGGGGTGATGCGGACATGTAATGGAAGTGGTGGGGATATGTAATGTGGGTGATGGGGGCATGTTATGGGGTGATTTGGCATTTAATGTGTGTGCAATGTGGGTGATGGGGCATGTAATTGGGTGTGCAAGGTGGGTGATGGGGCATGTCGTGGGAGTGCAAGGTGGGTGATTGGGCATGTCGTAGGTGTGCAACGTGGGTGGAGGGGGTGCCCGAATTTTGGCTGCCTAGGGCAGCACAAAACCAAGATACACCACTGGCCTTGCCTAGTTTCCCCTTCTGAAAATGCAAATCAGTGTGTCAGCGTCCGGTCCAGGAAGCAGCCATCGTAAATGCTATAGCCCTAAACATTGCATTGAAAAGGAACTGACTTCTTCAGGAGAGACACAAAGATTTAACAATACAAAGCATAAGATACATCTGTGCAAGTGTGTTTTGTGTAAGGGTAAGCACCAACATTACTGGACTCTGTTTCGGACAGTTTAAGCCGATCACTGATTTTTGTACCACAAACAAAAATGAAATTTGTTTAAAAATCTATCTTTAATGATGTAATAAACGACACATTCTATGTTTCTATAAACACTCATGTTAATTCAAAACCAGAAAACCAGCGGGCCACGTGAGCTGGTACCACGAAGCCTGAAAGGGTTTTAAAGGTTTCCTGTCTACATGCAAAATCATAATATTTTTATTTTTTTTTACTTTTTTTAATGAGTTTTAAATTATAACTCCATATAATCCTGGTTCCAAACAGAAAACAGCATATATAACTTGTGCCTCACTATAAATGACGATGGGAACTACTTGTAAAATGTATTAATTACCTTTTTTAATCACAATAACCTCTTATTGGGGCGGATGGCCACACAATCACTATCAGCCAGGAGCTAGCTAAACCCAGGGGAATGAAACATTCATCCTACACAAAAAAAATATGTTGTGCAATAAAAATAAATTATTATCGAAAACATTTATTATCTCCAGTCCAGAAAAAAACATCACATATTTATATATGAAATGGAAGTCTTTAGACATACTGCAGAGAAAGGATGTTATTGAGTGTTATTAACTCGATATAATAGACACTGTGCTGCCCACCCTCATGGCAACCCCCTTCGACCCAGTTAAAGGCGGTAGTAAGGTATAGGTAAGATAGGGAACTGGGTACTAATAAAAGTATTCAGAAAATTGGGCAGACTAGTTCTTATCTGCCGACACATTCTATGTTTCTATGTATAGTGATCAGATAATTTTAAAAAATTATAAAATGCATTACTTTTGTTCCTATTGTTTTTATTTCCTTCTTCTGATCCCTTCACTCAATTTCTCTGCCCTCCATTAATTATTGGACCCATATAGCTTTCCATTGCACCCGCGGCACCTGATCGCACCCATATAACTTTCCACAGCGCAACCTTGCATCGCCCACATTGGACCCACAGGTCTTGCCAGAGCACCAAGATTGCATACATAGGACTTGCTCCAGCACCCAGATTGCACACAGGATTTACCCCAGCCACCTGATGGCACCCCTGACCCACTCCAGCACCCCTATCGCACCCAGGACTTACCCCAGCACCAAGGTGTCACCCAAGAATTACTCCAGAATCCAAATGGCATACAGGAATTACCTCATTACCCAGATGTGACCCAGTACTAATCCCAGTGCTCAAATGGCACCCACTACTTACCACAAAAGCCCATATGGCACCCATGATGTACCCTAGCACACACATGGAACTCCAATGCCAAGATGGCCTCCAGAACTTAACCTAGTGCCAAGACAGCATCCAGGACCCCATCACCAAGATGACAACCAGGACCCACCCCAGGACTTACTTCAGCTTCTGGCTCTCACTTTTTGCTCAACGCACCTCTATGTAGTCTGAATGTTAGGAGGTCATATGACCCCCAACTCTCTGAAGTGCGGGGAGGGTGTTACCACATAGGATGTCTCATAGGATGTCTGTACACCTGGGAAGTGCACAGACATCTGCCTTTTTCCTCTGCCCTTACACAAAGAGGGCTAGTGAGGGGAGATCTTTTGGTGCCCCCGAGGTATTGTGCCCTCAGGTCGCAAGGCTGACCCTGATCTTACTTGTCAAAGTGAACGCTGGCTACATTTTCCGCAATCTCACAGTGACATCGCTAGTGATGTTGTAATGTATCATGAGACATTGGCAGGGTCCCCAGGGTCTGTAAAGCTTCAATGTCGGTGGCTACCAGTCACTATATGATAGGGGCCAGGATCGCAATAACGCCACTGGAATTCTTTAGTCTTTAGGAACCAAATTAACATAAAATAATATAAAATTATTTTTATTAAAATGTAAAAATGCTTATATTAATGTAAATATGCTATTTTAATATATATAACGTTAATATATCATAATTGTATATAAATATCTTTGTGTTTAAAATATGTCTACTTCAATTCTTCTAACCTTTGCTATTCAGTACTCCAACTAAAATCTGGAGAATTGAAATGGGTGAATTTTGCCGATGTTATCCAAATTCGGAGCATGTCTGGGGTGATCGGCGCATATTGGGTAGCTGAAAAATCTATGGTTTTCACTGGAAAAATATCCCGATCCAAATGCTTCTGATGCTTTGGTTTCTGAGTGGCCCGAACAAGGATTCAGGGATACTGAGTAGTTGCAATTTTTCCAATTTGTGATATTTGTGAACTTCCCCGATCCTAATCCATTATGGGCCAAATCGGTGTATATTGAGTCAAACCTTCGGATAACAAAATGACCTTTCTGTTAGTGAAAATGTTAAACTTATTCTGAAATTCTTCCTTCCCTAGACAAAAGTCAACTTATGACTCAAACAGCCAAAACAGTATTCTCTTCTTTACTAGTAGAAGTAAGATAAACGTGCAAATATATAGACAGTGCTGACAGCCAGACTGGCAGCCTCAATAGATATATAGAAATCCTTACTAAATATTTCAACAAGCCTTTTACCATATTTACTGATGAGAACACATCTGGTACTAATTTGGGCCTCCAAAATGTATAATTTATGTAGTAAGCATAGTTTTCAAAATAATTTTTCCAGCAAGTATAGATCGTTTCAGAATCTCTCTTTCACTGTGTTGGAGTATCGGTATGTATATTTTACCTAGCTCTTTAGTATTTTTTTGTATTTGTGCACAGGTGTTGAAAAAGCATCACAAAAATTCTACAAACAAGGTTTCAAATAATAATAAAAAAAAACAAACCTTTAATTTATTTTTACATTTTATGTGTTGCTGTTATACCATCCAACAACCCACAGGGCAGATTTTCTGGATTATGGTAACCGGATTCTTCCTTTGGGATGAGGGATCTTGAGTCAGGTATGATAGTCCAGGAACCCTGTGGTCCAAGCTCGAGTCTAGATAGGTCGCACATATTTTTGAAGGCCAGTGTTATAGTCATAAAATCAGTACAGGACAATGATAAATTAGCAGGGCTAGTACAGTGGAAGAGGGCAACGTAGAGCTGGAGTTTCATTAAAAATGGAAAGGCCATCCATAGCTAGGCCACATCTCTTTACCTTCCACCGACATCCCAGCACAGGTGACTCCACCCCCTGTGCAAAGCTTTGTACCTTTTAGGGTTTGTCCTTCCACCACCACCGACTACCAGAGGAAGAAAGATATTTGTGGGTCACTCGCCCACTAATATTCTGGTGTACACCAATAGCTATCTGAGAATAATAATTCTAAAAGAAAAACAGCCAATGAACCGTGTATTTGGTGGAGCAAAGAGGTAGACGGGATACAGTGTAGTACATACCTTTATTTTTCAATATATAGTGAGATGATGGAGTATATTAAAGATTCTGATAATGTGTCTCGTATGATGTCTAGGTTCTATGGTCCTTCTTAGCCTCACATCCAGTCACCTGGTTCCAAATTTGAGAAATCCATCGTGTTCCGAAATGCACGGTCATTTGCCTCTGTAATAGTTAATAAGACAGTAAACATTTTAATTATAACAATAATAAAAATCCAAGTTAAAACACAAAGATTTCCGGTGGGAGGAAATACGTTGGGAGCATAATGACCCTAAAGGTATAGTAGGGAAATCTAAATGCAGTGACTGATGACTTTGGTAAAGATATGTGTTGTCATTTATTTGTTTGTTTATTCTGGCGTATGTATGATGTTGGAGGAATTTCCCCTAAAGTTAAATATTGTTTTGTCTTTTGATTCTTTAATAAAAAAAAAGTTTCTTCAAAGGTGACATTGAACTAAATAAATCAGTTTGTCTTTCAAAAAGGACAACTAATAATTGTTGCACCTGTAATGAAAATGAATAAGCTCTGAAGGGTCTTTCATATTAATTCCTCTGTTTATTTCAGCACTCTAGGAAATGAGTGGAAAGGATAATACATGGTGAGAGTTTTTTTCTAGCCTTATTGGTTTGAAGGAAGGTAATACATAAATTAGTCTTTTTTTGCAGCTCATGCCACTGTCCTGTCTCTGCTTTCAGGAAAGGAAGATAGAGCATCACTTGTACCATCTTGACATTTCATTCACGGTAATGAATATAAAAGTTAGAAAACAAAGCTTGTATTATGAGAAGCCACTCACCGGAGAAGAGAGAGTGGAGAATCATTTTTTAAATATCAGATGACTTGGGGGAGAGGGAGGGGGGCTTGTGTATGTGTTGGACAGTATATCATCTGCTTAAATGAGATTAAAACCTAAAAGCAAAAATGTATAATATATAAGTGAATCCTCGCCTTTTATCCTGGTCAAATGGATTGGAACAAATAACTTGCCTATAAATCTTCAGCGTGTTCTGTGCTCCTTCTTATACTACAGTGCCAACATCTTGTGTCTGTCTGTCTGCCAGCTCCCCAGTGTCATACTTCATAGTTTTTCATATGAGCATTCACATATACAATCACATTCACCCATGCTCTACTGTCATCCTTCCCAACTGTCCACATTATCATTCACGTCCACGTTTGTATTTTCAGTCACACATGTGACTGACACACTATGATGAGTGATCTGATGCAATAGGTCTGCTGTGCCCAGAGAAAAATACTTTATTTTAACACTAGTAGTGTATTTTTAAAACATGCTTGACCTATTTAAAATTCATCCATACCAGGTAAAGTAGATGTTAAAGTGCTATAATGATGCCAATAAAATTTCAGGTTCTTTTTAATCTTCTTATAAAAAGTAAAATTGAACAGGTTAACTAGCCCAACTATTACCGTATGTAAAAACTAGAATAATACAGACCTTGCAGTCATTATACTTTGAATGCTTGTAGTGGTACATGTAGGGTCAGGGATGTAACATTCATGGTAGAAAGGGTTACAAATGCGACTGAGCCCACCACCCTAAGGGGCCCGGACAAACTCTGCAAATACTTGTCCGCCCCTTTAAAGTCGGTGCTATTAGGTTTGGTTTGTAGATACGAACAATTGAATTGCAGGTACAACTGCATGCAGATATCAGGCAGTAAATAGTCCTGATTCTGGCATGTTTTAAACTTTTTGGTGGTTTTCACAGAGCCCCCCAGACAGCACAACACATCACCACATGATATCACCAGTGAAATACATCCGCACTTTCCACAGTACCAGCTTTGTCCCAACATCACTTGCCACACTACGAGCTTTGCAGTGACTCCTGGCGACCTTGACTCTTACTCCCTTGGCCACCAGCATGGTGACCTCAGGTGATCCTACAAAGACAACCTCTGCAAGCTTAAACCAATACTCTGACGGTTTGAGAGCCCTATCCTCCTATATGTTTCCCCGTCCTGAGCATATTTAACTAAATGTACTATACTTTTGCAGGCTACTTTTATACGCTTGGCATACCGACCTAGTGTCTACCTCTTTTGTTTCGGACTCTCTCAGAACAAATTATTCAAAAATCCCAATAAGTCATAGTTCATCCCATTCAGAAGTAAGATAACAGGTGATAGAGTGATGGTAGACAACCCCTAGTATAAATAGCTTTTCAGTTGAACCAGCGACCCCCGCTAGGTTGCATCATATATACTCCAGCTTACCCCATCTTAATAATTAAGATACAGTCAGTTTTAGTGATTCTTGGCCCTATGTGAAATTCTGTTTGGGATCAAAGTAGAACTTGTTTTAAAATTATTATTGTGGACCTTCTAATAATAAAATAGTAACATAGAAACATAGAATGTGTCGGCAGATAAGAACCATTCGGCCCATCTAGTCTGCCCAATTTTCTAAATATTTTTATTAGTCCCCAGTTCCCTATCTTATAGCTAGGATAGCCTTGTGTCTATCCCACACATGCCTAAAATCCTTCACTGTGTTTACCACTACCACTTCCGCTGGAAGGCTATTCCATACATCCACTACCCTCTCAGTAAAGTAATACTTCCTGATATTACTTTTAAATCGTTGCCCCACTAATTTTAGACTATGTTTTCTAGTTGTGGTAGTTTTTCTTCTTTTAAATATACTCTCTTCCTTTACTGTGTTGATTCCCTTTATGTATTTAAATGTTTCTATCATATCCCCCCTGTCACGTCTTTCCTCCAAGCTATACATGTTAAATAAGGTTGGTACTTCTGGCTATTGGGATAACTAAAACACTGTTGTACAGGAAATTGGAGTTTCCTTATAGTATGAGACACACAGATAAAGAATTCACAATAAATCCAAACACCAATCTACCCTTTTGAATAAATGAAAGTTCAAAGAGGGAATAGGACGCACTGATACAAATAAAAACAACCAAACCAGATGGCATTCACCCAAGGGTTTTTTCCAATGGCTTAGAGCAGTAATTGGCAAACCTCGATTTCCAATTATCAGGGTCTCCATCTTCGCTGGCTCGGTGCCACAGGGTTATAGAATCGCAGATGGGGCTCCATTATTTAAAAAAAGGATCAAGAATGCGACCAGGGAGTTACAGACCTGTGTGTTTGACATCGACAGTCAAAGAATGTGGAATTCATGACATCAAAGCGGGAAGAAAAGTTATTGCCTATACCCGAATTTGTTGGGATAGTCCTGTTTTTTTTTTTTGTGTGACTGTGCTCAGGCGCATTGCACTTAAGTTGTGTATGATTAACAGACAAACACGGCCTAAGAATGAGGATATTAGTTACAGGCACCCAGTATTTGTACAGGGTTTGGTGGAAGCTCAATCCTGCGGGATTGACGTTACAAGGTATTGCCTAACACGGCTCCACTTTAGACTCCGCTCGCCTTACGCCCTGGGATCATCTGCCACAACACTGCCGACTATGCATAGTAGTCAAATATATTTCACACGGGTCTTTAAAAAAACAAACATTTCCAACACTTTTGTGTATACACATTCTCAAGTTAGCACAGAGGTGCTGCAGTACTGGCTTTCATGTTTTCCCTGGTTGCTATTTCACCAGTTGCACCCTGGAGCTTCAACCCGTTGAACTACACCACGCAAGTAGGCTCTCAGGAAGACAGAGTGTGGGTGCCACACAGGAAGAGGAAAGTAACTGGAGTTTGTGACGGACAATTTAATGATGTTCTTTGGAACCTTCCAAGACCTTTGTCCGGTACCATCTCATCCTTTAAATACGCATTCATTTCTCAGATTGTGTGTGCAATAGATGGATTAGAGTTACCTATATATGCACATACACAGCGCTTCATTAAGCGCCCCCACCAAAAAAATTCACACAATATAAATTATATATATTATATACTAATATAAATAGTAAAAGATAAAAATGTATTACAAATAAGACAGCAAAAACAATCAATTCTACAATTAATAAATATTCCCAGAGACCTCTATAAACAAATGAACTTGTAAATGTCACAAATATTAATAGACACTGAGGACAGCACCAATACATAGGCTTTACAATCTTATATAAATTAAGATAAAAATGTATGCACTGGGAACATATACTCATATATATGCTTTACTATCTATTATTATTGATAAGTAAAATAAATAAGAAACCTTGAAATAATTTTTTTTCTAAATATCTACAGTATACAAAGTTATAGAAATATATATATATATATATTTTATTTTTCTTTATTCTTCTGTTTTGTTTACTTTTTCTTGCAAGTTGTGCTCCCATTTCTGCAAAATCTCTTAGGGTTATTATAATCAGATGTTATGACATTCCCCTCCAAGAACGCTATTTTTTAGGGCTGGTCTAGGCATGTTTTGCCATATTACGCCTTTGGAGCACTGCTATACCATCTACCTGACGCTTCTGATAGGTTGGCATGCGGGTTGTGTCCCTACTTACCACTCACGCAGCTGAAAGGAGTTGGGGGGATCAATATGAAGCTTAAAAAGTAGTTTTTCCCAGTTTGGCTTCTGCATGGCAGGAACGCTTCAAGCCTGAAGAAATACTTATTGAAACACATTGGATATTTAGACACCTTCTGTCTTTTTCTGTGTTTCGACCGAGATATATATATATATATATATATTTTGAGTAAATTTCTAAGCCAACTGGTTCTTTGTTTTTCTTTTCTGTTTGGTTTATACATATAATTGAATTTATTGTAATATATATTTAACGATATAACAGGTTGAGTATCCCTTATCCAGAAATCCGTTATCCAAAATTATCTTTTATCCAAATTTGGTGATGG
Organism: Pelodytes ibericus; assembly: GCA_036172795.1. Lineage (NCBI taxonomy): Eukaryota > Metazoa > Chordata > Amphibia > Anura > Pelodytidae > Pelodytes > Pelodytes ibericus. The sequence continues at coordinate 203,111,797 of CM069860.1, forward strand.
GGGGGTGGATTTTGTCTTTCAAATTCCACACACACCAGTCAGAATGTAAGCGCACAACAGTGTATTCAGTGTCCATCCCCTTTAAGCTGTGATATAGCCTTTCCATGCATGCTCGGATTCCCCCACGCCCACACAGGGTAATACAATGATACGTGTGCAGACCTGACACGCCAACGGCAGGTTCCCAACGATGCTTCACATCACAGCTACATCACAGTTACAGTGATTTATTTGCTCTATAACAGTATTTCCATTGAAACTACTGTTTTAGATGAGAGCTGAGAGGCTTTAATATATCTTATTGGTAAAAATGATCTGTTCTCTAAAATGACCCATTATCCAAAATTCTTCTTGTCCCAAGCATTTTGTATAAGGGACAGAGGCGTTGCTAGGTTTCCAAAAGATCTGGGGCTATAGCCCATAAGACTTTTTTAGTTTTTTATATGGAACCATACGGGCACTTACCAATATATGCTTATCGCTCTGAGCTTCATGCCAGTTTTGTAATTTAGGAGCCTTCACAGGGCCGGTCCTTTAATGGGGCAGCTGCCGCAGGCGGCACCCTGGCAGGGGCGGCACTTTGCTGCTCTATGCAGCAGTCTTTTTTTTTTTTGTGTCCAGGGGAGCTTGATTGAAGGAGGTCTCAGCCAATCAGGTGAGACTTCTCAACTCTCCTGATCGGCTGAGAGTTCCGAAGCCTCCCATGATTGGCTGAGACCTCTATTACACTGCGCTCAGAGCAAAGAGATGCCTGCAGCAGGTAAGTTAAAAACTGACAGTGTGTGAATGAGTGTGTGTATGTCAGTGTGAGTATGTGCATGTCAGTGTGAGTGTGTGCATGTCAGTGTGAGTGTGTGCATGTCAGTGTGAGTGAGTGTGTGCATGTCAGTGTGAGTGTGTGCATGTCAGTGTGAGTGAGAGTGTGTGCATGTCAGTGTGAGTGTGTGCATGTCAGTGTGAGTGTGTGCATGTCAGTGTGAGTGAGAGTGTGTGTGTCAGTGTGAGTATGTGCATGTCAGTGTGAGTGTGTGCATGTCAGTGTGAGTGTGTGCATGTCAGTGTGAGTGAGAGTGTGTGCATGTCAGTGTGAGTGTGTGCATGTCAGTGTGAGTGTGTGCATGTCAGTGTGAGTGAGAGTGTGTGCATGTCAGTGTGAGTGAGAGTGTGTGCATGTCAGTGTGAGTGAGTGTGTGCATGTCAGTGTGAGGGAGTGTGTGCATGTCAGTGTGAGTGAGTGTGTGCATGTCAGTGTGAGTGTGTGCATGTCAGTGCAGTGTGAGTGAGAGTGTGTGCATGTCAGTGCAGTGTGAGTGAGAGTGTGTGCATGTCAGTGTGAGTGAGAGTGTGTGCATGTCAGTGTGAGTGTGTTGTGTGTGTATGTATGTAACTGGCTGTGTGTGTGTGTGTATATGTATGTAACTGGCTGTGTGTGTGTTGTGTGTGTATATGTAACTGGCTGTGTATGTGTTGTGTATGTATGTAACTGGCTGTGTATGTGTTGTTGTGAATATGTATGTAACTGGCTGTGCATGTGACGTGTGGGACACATTAAGGAATTATTTTTTTATTTAAAAAAAAACAAAACCTTTCTGACTGGTGTGTGTGTGTGTAACTGGCTGTGTATGTGACTGACTGGATGTCTGTGAGGTGTGTGCATGTGAATGTCTCTGTGTATGTATGCTTTTCTGATGTGCCATAGTCTGGCTCCTACATTTTTTTGCTGGCTCCTAAAACTAAATAAAATTTGTCAAGCCCTGATATAAACATAAATCCTTCCTATGCTGTTTGGCAGTCCTGTAATAAAACATGTCACACATACACATAACACACATGTGTGACGTTATTTATTACTGGACTGCTAAACAGGATAGGAATGATTTATGAGATTATATATATATATATATATATATATATATATATATAGCATAAATCATTATGCATATATAGCATAAATCAATAATTTACATCCACCTTTGTGTATTTAAGCTATATATTGTTGGTTTGAGATTCCTTATTGCAGGACTGCCAAACAGCATAGGAATGATTTATGTTATATATATACACACACACACACTTACCTGAGTGGGAATAGACCTGCTCTGTATCTCCCACAAGGTGACAGCCGGTAACAGGGCCGGACTGGGAGAAAAATTCGGCCCGGGCATTTTTTGATCACAGCGGCCCACTAAGAAGGGGGCGGGGCAGAGGAGGTGTGTTTTGTCATCACCGATGACAAACACGCTCCCTCTCAAAGTGAGCATATTGGTTCAATGCTCTTCCAGGGCAGACCATGCGCAGAGCTCTGCTGAAGAGCTCTAGCATGAGAAAAAAGCCCTGTATGTGTTCTGCACAGTGCAAGCAAATGTAATAACATGCTTGCACTGTGTTTCCTTGCAACTTGTCTCTGGTGTCTCTATAAATGGATACCAGGAGACAAAAATGCCAGGAAAGAGTATTGAGCATGTGTTTGGAGCCTGCTTGTGGGATTGCGTGTGTGTAGAGTAAGCTGATTGTGGTGTGGTATTTTGTAATAAGGTTCGGTTTTAGTTGTGTTGTGTTTGTGGTGTAATGTGATGCATATGTGGCTAGGGGCTGTAGAGAATGTGTGTATAGGGGATATAGCAAGTGTGTGCATACAGGCTATAGTGTGTGTGTGTGAATATATATATAGATTTAGTGTGTGTTTAGGGGTGTAGTATGTGTTTGCTTACAAGGAATCTAGTGTGTGTATATATACATATATATATATATATATATGAGTCTAGTGTGTGTTTGAAGGACCCAGAATGTGTATAGGAGATCTAGTGAGTGTGTGTTTATAACGGTTTCAGAGTGTATATAGGGATCTAGTGTGAGTATGTGTGTAGATGATCCAGAGTTGGGTAAGGGATCTAGTGTGTGTCTGGAATGTAATGTGTTTAGGGGTGCAGTATGTGTGTGAGGGGTGCTGTGTGTATATATATATATGTAAGTATTGTGTATGTCTGTTGTGCAGTGTGTTGTGTTCTGTGTGTATGTGAGGGGTGCAGTATGTGTGTGTGAGGGGGCGGTGTGATGAGGGGGGCGGTGTGTGAGAGTGATGGTGTGTGAGAGTGATGTGTGTGAGTGCTGTGTATGATGTGTGTGAGAGTGCTGTGTGTGATGGGTGTGAGAATGCTGTGAATGCTGTGTGTGATGGGTGTGAGAATGATGGGTGTGAGAATGCTGTGTGTGATGGGTGTGAGAGTGCTCTGTGTGAGAATGCTGTGTGTGATGGGTGTGAGTGCTGGGTGTGAGAGTGCTGTGTGTGTGAGAGTGCTGTGTGTGTGAGAGTGCTGTGTGTGTGAGAGTGCTCTGTGTGAGAATGCTGTGTGTGATGGGTGAGAGTGCTGGGTGTGAGAGTGCTGTGTGTGAGAGTGCTGTGTGTGAGAGTGCTGTGTGTGAGAGTGCTGTGTGTGTGAGAATGCTGTGTGTGATGGGTGTGAGAATGCTGTGTGTGATGGGTGTGAGAGTGCTCTGTGTGAGAATGCTGTGTGTGATGGGTGTGAGTGCTGGGTGTGAGAGTGCTGTGTGTGTGAGAGTGCTCTGTGTGAGAATGCTGTGTGTGATGGGTGTGAGTGCTGGGTGTGAGAGTGCTGTGTGTGTGAGAGTGCTCTGTGTGAGAATGCTGTGTGTGATGGGTGAGAGTGCTGGGTGTGAGAGTGCTGTGTGTGAGGGTGCTGTGTGTGAGGGTGCTGTGTGTGAGGGTGCTGTGTGTGTGAGGGTGCTGGGTGTGAGAGTGCTGTGTGTGATGGGTGAGAGTGCTGTGTGTGTGAGAGTGCTGGGTGTGAGAGTGCTGGGTGTGAGGGTGCTGTGTGTGAGGGTGCTGTGTGTGAGGGTGCTGTGTGTGAGGGTGCTGTGTGTGTGAGGGTGCTGTGTGTGTGAGAGTGCTGGGTGTGAGGGTGCTGTGTGTGAGGGTGCTGTGTGTGAGGGTGCTGTGTGTGTGAGGGTGCTGGGTGTGAGAGTGCTGTGTGTGATGGGTGAGAGTGCTGTGTGTGTGAGAGTGCTGGGTGTGAGAGTGCTGGGTGTGATGGGTGTGTGAGTGCTGTGTGTGATGGGTGTGTGAGTGCTGTGTGTGATGGGTGTGTGAGTGCTGTGTGTGATGGGTGTGAGAGTGCTGTATAAATGTTAGAATGGATTGTGTGTGTGTGTGTAGGGGGGGGGTGTAAATAAACAAATAAAATAACAGGCATTATGGGGACATAATGCCTGTTATTTTATTTGTTTATTTACCTACCCCCCCCCCCCCCTACACACACACACACACACACACACAATCCATTCTAACATTTATACAGCACTCTCACACCCATCACACACAGCACTCTCACACCCATCACTCCTTTCTTACCTTTAGCCTGGGAGGGGGGGACCGGCACGCTGGTACCTGCGACTGGCGGTGGCAATGTTCCCTCGTGGTGAGAGGTTCACTCTCGCGAGATCCGGTCGTTGCTATGGCAATGCTCCGGATCTCGCGAGAGGAACCCGGTGGAGCTGCAAGTTAGAGCTCCGCCGGGTCCTCTCTCCCTCTCTCCCCGCCGGCGGCCGTATTTGAAGGCATGTGGGCCGGTGAGGGAGATCTTTGATGTCCTCACCGGCCCTTCATGTCAAACAGCGGGGCCGGCGCTCGGATAGTGCCGGCCCTGCATAGACCGGCAGGGGAGATTCTGGGACCTCTCCTGCCGGCCTCGGCCCATGGCCACCGCGGCCCACCGGGCATTTGCCCGGTGTGCCCGATGGCCAGTCCGGGCCTGGCCGGTAATGATATCTTCAGAGCTGCCTCACTGTCCCACGTGGAGCTTCCTTCACATCCCTGTCATGATGCTGTGTAAAAGCCCTGCACTGATAGGATGCTCAGTGATGTGTCAGCCAATGAGTGCAGGGCTTTCACACACAGTAATGATGCTGTTTAAAAGCCCTGCACTGATTGGCTGACACATCACTCAGCCTCCTATCAGTGTAGGGCTTTCACACACTGTCTGTGTGATGTCAGGGGGCGGAGCTATAACGGAGCTGCAGAGACTCGGGGCTTTGATCATTACATTCGGGGCTTCAGCCCCCTTAGCCCACCCCTAGCGACGCCTCTGATAAGGGATACTCAACTTGTATATAGTTTTTAGCACAATATGTATTGGTGCTATCCTGAATTTATACATGTCTATTATTATTTGTGACATTTATAAGTACATTTGTTTACAGAGGTAGCCTATATAGGAGGAACAGTCCCGATTTTTGCCCAAATCCCTCTGTCCCACTTCCCTCTGCTTGTTTCCCTATTGTATGAGGTGTATGATTGTGTTTCCCAGATATTCAAAACAATAAAACCCATCATATTTAGAATTAATGTGTGGTTACATATACATTTTGTTGTAAATAAATTGTATTATACTTACATTAAATGACTTACCACTAGTGTTGAGCGAACCAGAACCGCACTGTTCGGGTTCATACCGAACTTTACGGTTTTTGGACCCCGGACCCGAACACGGACATTTCACTGTATGTCCGTGTTGGAGTTCGGGGTTCGGCGATTACATTGTATGTAAAGCTATTGGCTTTCTATAAACCGAAATAGAGTCCCCATTCATAAGAATTTCTTATGAATGGGGACTCTATTTCGGTTTATAGAAAGCCAATAGTATTACATGTATTCCATAAGCCGAAAGTCTATAAACCGAACGACATTCGGATTATAGACTTTCGGTTTATAGAATAGCAATAGCATTACATGTACATGTGACTTCAATGGGGTTCGGGGTCAAGTTCGGGGTCAAATTCGAACCCGGACTTTTTTCAGAAGTTCGGCCGAACCCGAACATCCAGGTGTCCGCTCAACTCTACTTACCACATGTCATAAATCATTCTCAGTTGGCCATAAAGTCACCACAAAATGGCGTCTCTTGCGACATCACCTGTGACTTGATTTGCCAATGAATAACTTTCAACTCATATAGAGCCACACGGTAATGTCATAAACAAGAGACGCGTTCACGTTTTTCACATTTAGAGGACGAAGTCCCTTTAACATATATATATATATATATATATATATATATATATATATATATATATATATATATATACACGTCTGTTATAGAGCATTGCTAGAAAAGCCGAGAGAATTCATAAGTTTCCAGCATGATAAACAGTGTATCAGTAAAAGCAAACATGATATATGAGATACAAACTGTAAAATATTATATAAAAAAAAAAAACAACAGGAAAAGCATCTAATATATTTCAGTTCCAAAGACATTAAATGGTGCACATTGTGTTATTGATCAGCCCTGGATGGTTATATATGTCTTTTGTTTTCAGCCCACGCATTCTAGATCTCAGTTAGAGAACAATTCCTCTTTGATCTCAAGAGTCTAGCAAAAAACGAGAAGATTAAACGTTCCCTCCAATCTATTATAATTATAGCGCTGTAATGAGCACATTATTACATGTATCCTCGCAACATTTAAAATGGCCAAAGAGAGCCACTTCTATTTTGTGGGAGTGGCTTAAAGTGGTGCCTGTGGGCGGGGCATTACGTTTTTAGTAACTTGTTGGCCAATCATTGTGTTTTGTATGTCATTTGGGAAGTCAGTTAGAATAAGAATAAAGCTGTGTATTTACACAAATTGATATATTAACACGTTAACTGCAATTTTAACACATTTTATTGGGAGTTTTATTGCTGTGGAGCTCTGTGATATACTCATATAATCTAAGAATTCTGTGCACCTAGAAAAGAAGGACACCAGAAGAGGAAAGAGGAACGAGGGGGTCTGCGTACAAAATAGGGAATGTCCCTCCTAAACAGGGACACTTGGGGGGGATGGGGGGAGATGCTTTCATTGCAGGATCGCTGAAGGTGAGTATTATTGGGGAGGTAGCATTAGTATTTGGGTTAATTTTAGTATTGGGGTCGGGGGTTAATTTTAGTGTTAGGGTTTGGGGGGGTTGATTTTAGAGTTAGGGTTTGGGCAGGGTTAATTTTAGTATTAGGGCTCGGGGGGGTAATTTAGTATTGGGTTCGGGGGGGATCAACTTCTGGGGGGTTCATTTATTAGGGGGGTTCATTTATTGGGAGGTGTACATTTGTAAGCACTGACAGTTCAGCGCTTACATAGCCGCAATGAAGAGGACGGGTTCATCTTCCCCGCTAACAGTTGAGCGTTCAAACTGACGCGCGGAACTGTCAGCGGTGAAGCAGCCACAAGGAAGTGTCCTGGACCCCAGTTGGGAGATATGCCATAATAATTTGGAAATAACTGGGAATTATTTGATTTGCCATCACAAAAAAATATATATTGTGTCTTACATGTGTGATGCAGTTATTTTTACATTTCACATTCCTCTTGTCACTTAACGTGGGATATAATTTCACAGGGGCCCTTAGAATACAGTGATATATAGCAATAGCAATAAATCTACAGGACACTGTAGGTGGCACAGTCCTGTAATATGAAAACCCCTGTATGTCCATAAAATGAAGACACCCATATTACCATATTTGCTAGACTATAAGGCAAGGTTTTATTCAGAGCAAATGTGCAGTGGCAAGTCCTGTGAATGCAAAGTGGCAATGTTGCAGTGGGCCAGTCCTGTGAATGCAATATGGGTTCAGTGGCAAAGCCCACAGGTGCTATATTGGTCAGTGACAAATTGCATGGGTGCAATGTAGTTAAAGTGGCAAGTCCTCTTGGAGCAATGTGGGTATTGCTGCTAGTACGGTAGGTGCAATGTGGGTGCTTTGGCAAGACCTGTAGGTGCAATGTGGATGCTATGGCAGTTTTGTGTGGGTGCAATCTGGTGCTGTGGGTGTAATGGCAAGTCATGTGGGGGCAATACATGGGGGCAGAGGAAAGAAATGAAAACAAGAAATGCAATTATTAAAAATAAAAAAGTTCACATGTCAAGCATTATTTTTCTATGGGGTCACATTGTATTTAGGTCTGTTCTCTTTGTCATTGAGATGCAAGGTGTAAGGGTTACCTTATAATTAGGATTGCCTTATATTAAAGCAAATATGTAGGTATGACTCCTCTAAGTCTAAATCTGAGTCTTCGTGTCCCAGTGTGGAGATGTGCAAAGCATATTACACCACGTGACATCATGTGGTGCTGTGTGACCCCTGCACCTTGAGCTCCAGACAAGCCGGCACAGATATCGGGTGTCTGGAGCTCATTTCATAGCGTTTAGCCTGTGTATAAAGGTATTCTCCTGCTGTATTTAGTACAAGACAATCAAGGCAAGTGCCTAGGGCGGCACTTACCTTGTCTGTCTCTGGGGGGCAGCACACCAAGAAAATAAATCAAAGCCACCCCTTTAAGAAAACAATCGCTTGCCGGCAGAGATGGTGGCTGAGGAGATTGGGAGATCTCCCCTCACCACTGTTCTTTCTACCTCCCTGATACTTTTGTGTGGAACACATTATATAATATCCCTCCATGTTCCAACCTTCTTATACTCCTATGGAGGCGCAGTGCTCCTGGTTTGCTAAATTGTCTCAGGTTGGCAGCAGTGAAAATGTCCTTGAAATATATTATACTCGATTTAGGAGCAATTGTGGGGCAAAGTGCTAAATGCAGAGCACTACTGCTTACTGTACATCTTAGAACAGGGGTCCTCAAACTTTTTAGACAGGGGGCCAGTTCACTGTCCCTCAGACCGTTGAAGGGCCGGACTATAGTAAAAATAAAAACTATGAAGAAATTCCTATGCACACTGCATATATCTTATTTTGAACAAAACGAGAACAAATACAATATTTAAAGTAAAGTTAAATCAACAAACTTACCAGTATTTCAATGGGAATAGTGTGCCAGTCAGAGCCCAGGAATATTATGCCAGTCAGATGCCCAGGAATATTATGCCAGTCAGATGCCCAGGAATATGATGCCAGTCAGATGGCCAGGAATATTATGCCATTCAGATGCCCAGGAATATTATGCCAGTCAGATGCCCAGGAATATGATGCCATTCAGATGGCCAGGAATATGATGCCAGTCAGATGGCCAGGAATATTATGCCATTCAGATGCCCAGGAATATTATGCCAGTCAGATGCCCAGGAATAATATGCCAGTCAGATGCCCAGGAATATTATGTCAGTCAGATGCCCAGGAATATGATGCCAGTCAGATGCCCGGTAATATGATGCCAGACAGATGCCCAGGAATATGATGCTAGTCAGATGCCCAGGAATATGATGCCAGTCAGATGCCCAGGAATATGATGCCAGTCAGATGACCAGGAATATGATGCCATTCAGATGCCCAGGAATATTATGCCATTCAGATGCCCAGGAATATTATGCCAGTCAGATGCCCAGGAATAATATGCCAGTCAGATGCCCAGGAATATGATGCCAGTCAGATGCCCAGGAATATGATGCCAGTCAGATGCCCAGGAATATGATGCCAGTCAGATGCCCAGGAATATGATGCCAGTCAGATGCCCAGGAATATTATGCCATTCAGAAGCCCAGGAATATTTTGCCATTCAGATGCCCAGGAATATGATGCCAGTCAGATGCCCAGGAATATGATGCCAGTCAGATGCCTAGGAATATGATGCCAGTCAGATGCCCAGGAATATTATGACAGTCAGATGGCCAGGAATATGATGCCAGTCAGATGCCCAGGAATATGATGCTAGTCAGATGCCCAGGAATATGATGCTAGTCAGATGCCCAGGAATATGATGCCAGTCAGATGCCCAGGAATATGATGCCAGTCAGATGCCTAGGAATATGATGCCAGTCAGATGCCCAGGAATATTATGCCAGTCAGATGGCCAGGAATATTATGCCATTCAGATGCCCAGGAATATTATGCCATTCAGATGCCCAGGAATATTATGCCAGTCAGATGCCCAGGAATATGATGCCAGTCAGATGGCCAGGAATATTATGCCATTCAGATGCCTAGGAATATTATGCCATTCAGATGCCCAGGAATATGATGCCAGTCAGATGGCCAGGAATATTATGCCATTCAGATGCCCAGGAATATTATGCCATTCAGATGCCCAGGAATATTATGCCAGTCAGATGGCCAGGAATATTATGCCATTCAGATGCCCAGGAATATTATGCCATTCAGATGCCCAGGAATATTATGCCAGTCAGATGCCCAGGAATATGATGCCAGTCAGATGGCCAGGAATATTATGCCATTCAGATGCCCAGGAATATTATGCCATTCAGATGCCCAGGAATATGATGCCAGTCAGATGGCCAGGAATATTATGCCATTCAGATGCCTAGGAATATTATGCCATTCAGATGCCCAGGAATATGATGCCAGTCAGATGGCCAGGAATATTATGCCATTCAGATGCCCAGGAATATTATGCCAGTCAGATGGCCAGGAATATTATGCCATTCAGATGCCCAGGAATATTATGCCAGTCAGATGCCCAGGAATATGATGCCAGTCAGATGGCCAGGAATATTATGCCATTCAGATGCCCAGGAATATTATGCCATTCAGATGCCCAGGAATATGATGCCAGTCAGATGCCCAGGAATATTATGCCATTCAGATGGCCAGGAATATTATGCCATTCAGATGCCCAGGAATATGATGCCAGTCAGATGGCCAGGAATATTATGCCATTCAGATGCCCAGGAATATGATGCCATTCAGATGCCCAGGAATATTATGCCATTCAGATGCCCAGGAATATTATGCCAGTCAGATGCCCAGGAATATTATGCCAGTCAGATGCCCAGGAATAATATGCCAGTCAGATGCCCAGGAATATGATGCCAGTCAGATGCCCAGGAATATGATGCCAGTCAGATGCCCAGGAATATGATGCCATTCAGATGCCCAGGAATATTATGCCAGTCAGAGGGCAGGAATAGTGCTCGTTATCCCTCCCTCCTCCCCCGCTTCCCCATCACTTACCTCCAGCTGCTGTGTCCCCGGACGTCTCGCGCGGTGTCCTCCTGAGAGCCTATTTAGCCTAACTGCAAGCCAATGCATACATTAAGAGGAACATATGTGGAGTCTCATGTTTATGACATCACCTCTTGGCTTGATATTCATATTACAGATTTCCCAGTGAAACCAGTTAATTTGCATATTAAGCCACAGGTGAGGTCATAAACAGGAGACAAAATAGACACATAAAAAGGCTCATTGTTCTTAACCCCTTAAGGACAGAGCCTTTGAAACATTTTTGTCCTTTCTGGACAATGCCTATTTTAACATTTCTGTGCTGTTTGTGTTTAGCAGTAATTTTCTTCTTTGTCATTTGCTGTACCCACACATATTATATATTGTTTTTATCGGGACAAGAAGGGCTTTCTATGGATGCCATCTTTTTGATCATATCTTATCATATTATTAAAAAAAAAAAAAAAATATGGTAAAAAAAAAAAAATACACAAATTTATTTGTTTTTATTTGAAACAACTTCTCCTCATCGACAATAGCGAACGAAAAAACATGCTAAATAGATTCTACTATTTCTCCTGAGTACAGGGATACCACCCATGCATAGGTTTGTTGGGTTGTTTGGGGGCTAAAATGCCAAATTTGTGAGGTGCAGTTTTTTGTTTTCCAACTTGAAATTTTTACATGCAGACAGCCTGCACCCATGTCCCATTTGGGACATATTTGAAGCCAGCTAGTGTATTTTACCTCATCAACCCATATATTTTTTAAAAGAAGACACCTTAGGCTATCTCAAATGGTGGTATTTTTACACTTTCCATGCACTAATTCTACCACCAGCCTTTGTCAAACTTTGTGGTAGTAATTTTTTTGTGGTTTTTTTTCACAAACCTTGTACTTCAGACATGAATTCACAGATTTTGGTATGTGTCACTGCCAAATAACACCCTAATAAGTGTTCAGCAACATCTCTTGAGTACAGGGATACCACCCATGCATAGGTTTGTTGGGTTGTTTGGGGGGTAAAAGGCCAAATTTGGTAGGTGCAGTTTTTGGTTTTCCAAATTAAAATTTTGACATGCAGACCGCCTGCACTCATGTCCCATTTGGGACATATTTGAAACCAGCCAGTGTATTTTACCCCATCAACCCATATATTTTTTAAAAGAAGACACCTTAGGCTATCTCAAATGGTGGTATTTTTACACTTTCCATGCACTAATTCTACCACTAGCCTTTGTCAAACTTTGTGGTAGTAATTTTTTTGTGTTTTTTTTTCACAAACCTTGTACTTCAGACATGAATTCACAGATTTTGGTATGTGTCACTGCCAAATAACACCCCAATAAGTGTTCAGCAACATCTCTTGAGTACAGGGATACCACCCATGCATAGGTTTGTTGGGTTGTTTGGGGAGTAAAAGGCCAAATTTGGTAGGTGCAGTTTTTGGTTTTCCAAATTAAAATTTTGACATGCAGACCGCCTGCACCCATGTCCCATTTGGGACATATTTGAAACCAGCAAGTGTATTTTACCCCATCAACCCATATATTTTTTTAAAGTAGACACCCTACGCTATTTCAAATGGTGGTATTTTAACACTTTCCATGCACTAATTCTACCACCAGCCTTTGTCAAAGTTTGTGGTAGTAATTTTTGTGTGGTTTTTTTTCACAAATATTGTATTTTAGACATAAATTCACAGATTTTGGTATGTGTCACTGCCAAACAATAACCCAATATGTGTTCAACAACATATCCTGAGTACAGGGATACCACCCATGCATAGGTTTGTTGGGTTGTTTGGGGGCTAAAGGGCCACATTGTGAAGGTGCGCATTTTCAACTTGGAATATTGACGTGTAGTCAGCCTGAGCCCATCTTTCATTTGGGACTTTTTTTTAAGTAGGACAGTGTATTTTACCCCAAAAAGTATATATTTTGTAAAAGTAGACACCCTAGGCTATTTTAAATGGTGTTATTTTAACACTTTCCATGCACCAATTCTACCACCAGCCTTTGTCAAAGTTTGTGGTAGTCATTTTATTGTGTATTTTTTCCCACATACATTGCACTTTAGACACAAATTCACATATTTCGGTATGTGTCACTGACAAACAATACCACAATATATGTTCAGCAACATCTCCCGAGCACAGGGATACCACCCATGCATAGCTTTGTCAGCTTTGTTAGGGGTTGAAAGGCTACATTTGAGAGGTGCGCTTTTTGATTTTCAAACTTGGAATTTGAACATGTAGAGCAAGGAAGGGGTTAATAGCTCTTATAAGAGCCTTTGTAGTACTGTACAAAAAAATTAACCACTAAAAATGCACAGACAAGAAAAAAATTTCTGCTGTGCAGTGATCAGTGGCAGGGAAGGAGTTAATACACTACACTATACAAAAGGTATGGCTTTTATAAAAGCCCTTGGGACTCACAATTTATTAACATTTTATTTAATTTATTACAATTTAAAAATTATGTTATACAGATCTGTCTCTTTCCCTCACTAAAACTCAAGTGAGGAGAGGGAGGCAGATCCATATGGGTCAGAACAATATTTACGAACCAGACGAATGGTGATGCTCATCTGAGAAATCACCAAACCACCTTTGCCACTGATCGGCTGTTACTGATCGCTATACACGCGTTCAGACAGCTTCAAAAGGAATACACGTAATCCCCTAGTGGGTATAATTAACCCCTAGTGAGTCTGACAAAAAAAATGCTGATAGCAAAAAAAAATCCTTCGGCGACTAGATTGCTCCATATGCGCTGCTTAGGCAGTGACCATATGCACTGCTTAGGCAGTGACCATATGTGCTGCTTAGGAAGTGATATACGGCAAGGAAGGGGTTAATAGCTCTTAAAAGAGCCTTTGATATACTGTAATAAATCAAAGTAAAAAAAAATAACCCCTAAAAAAATGCACAGACAGCAAAAAATGTGCTGCTGTGTAAGATCACTGCGTACACAGCGATCAATTGCAGGGAAGGGGTTAAATACTGGAAACGGCTTTTATAAAAGCCTTTGGGTCTCAATTCTATTAAATATATTATAATTAAAAACTTACATTATACAGCTCTGTCTCCCTCACTAAAACTCAAGTGAGAGGGAGGCAGATCTACACGGGTCAGATCAAATATTTACACATATTGATCTAACCAGACGAATGGTGATGCTCATCTGAGCAAACGCCAACCCGCCATTGTCACTTATCAGCTGTTACTGATCGCTATACATGCGCTCAGACAGCTAAAAAATTTTTTTTACGTTAAACGTAGTCCCCTAGCGGGTATAATTAACAACGGGTGTAATAAAAAAGTTTTAAAAAAATTAAAAATGCTTCTGCAGCAAGATTGCTGCATTTGCGTCAGATCGCTGATTAGGCAGAAAGGGGTTAATCTCTCTTAAAAGAGCCTTTTTTTATACTGTAATGAATTACAGTAAAAAAAAATAACCCCTAAAAAATGCACAGACAGCAAAAAATGTGCTGCTGTGTATGATCACTGCGTACACAGCGATCAATGGCAGGGAAGGGGTTAAATGGCTTTTATAAAAGCCCTTGGTGTTTAAAATTTTATTAAATATTTTTTTTATTATTTTATTTTATTTTTTTTACTTTATCTGATCTGTCTCTCTCCCTTACTATAACTAGTAAGGTGAGGGAGGCAGATCAATACTTGTCAAAGGCAATATTTAGTAATATTGCCTTTGACAGTATGGTAAGTGCTCATCAGAGCACTTACCATACATGCCTGCACACAGATCACATAGATCTGCTGTGCCGGCATCGATTGGCTCCCCCTAGAGCATCCCCCTAGAGATGCTCTTGCCATTAGAAGGGAAGCGCTGCCTGTACAGGCAGCGTTCCCTTCTACTGAGCCGATGGGGTCGCTCAGGAGAGCGACCACCATCGGCTCTGGGGAGCAGCACGGTGTTGTTAAGTGCCTCGCTAGCGAGGCACTTTAACAACACCGGAGATGCTTAGAAAGCGAACGATCGTTCGCTTTCTAAGCACATGTGTGCAGCGGGCGCAGCCATTTTTAAATGGCTGCTACGATCACTCCGTGGAGTGATCGTAGCGCGCCCCTGCACATTTGGGGGGTGTTGCACAATGCCTCTACCTAGAGGCATTGTAGCAACACCGTTAGAGTAAAGAAAGCGACCGCTGGTCGCTTTCTTTACTCCATTTAGTGCATGACGTGCCAGGCACGTCACCTGTCGGCAAGTCCTCGATTTGCCGTGACGTGCCTGGCACGTCACCTGTCGTTAAGGGGTTAATTTGCTTGCAATTCTGCTTGGTGTAACAGTGATACTTGAGATCTCTTGTCTTCTCCTGAGGAAGCCGCGACTGGAGGTCCGGCGAAACGCGTTGAGACAGAGACCCCGGTAGCTGCAGCTCTTCAACCGGATCCTGCTTTTCTGCTTCTGCCTCATCCAGGTTCCGATTTTATTCAAGTCCTGGACTTTTTGCCTATGTCCTATTTTATCTTGTGAGTTTGTTTATAGCAGGGGCCATCATTGTTCTTACCATCTATCAGGTCCTGCACATGTTTGTTGCTGTTTTTTATCTTCCAGTATCTATTAAATATTTATGAAGTAATCATGCTATTTACCATGACTATCCACGATCACCACTTATGTTTTTATGATTGTGGTGCTCCACGGTATTGCACTATTATTATGTGTTTTTAATCTAAGGTACCACCATCCTGCCCCATTCTGCTTTTGTTGATATATAAAGCGATTTATAGACAGATCATTTTTTTATAGGGTCTACTCAATAAAGAGAGAATTTCTGGGAATTGTAATGGGTATTTCAAACTTTAGGCCAAGTTAGAGGAGTCGTAAAAATTCTCCCAGTCAGTCAACTACTTTAACCTAAAGTTTTTAAATTCCCATCTCGATTCTCTGCGAATCTCTCTTTATTGAATGGACACTTTTTTATTTTATTCTCTATACAGTACAAACAATGCTTAGGCGATGGAGCCCCTTGAACTGTATTTTTTTCTTGGTCAGTTTTATTTGCATTAAAATAAAGCATATTAGTTAGATGTCTTTTATTTCTCTGGAAGAAAGAAATACTGAAAATGATGTTGGAAAAAAAAAACCTACTTGACAGTTAAATATTATGCAAATATTAATGCATCGTATATGAATTTCTAGGTATCTAACACAGTAATTTAAGCATCTGATTAGTTGATGTATTTAATGAATTATTGTAGCAAATTCTCACCTGCTGCAACTCTATTTTGACTTTCCCTGTCATTCAAACAAGTTCACTCTACAAATATAATAGCATCATCTGCATACATTTGGATTTAAGTTAGCAAGCACATTAGACACATTATTTATACAATTTAACACTATTTAAAACATTCAAGGGAAAAAATGTGACTGTCATATAATAATTGGGGCAAAGACATAGTTATTAATATCCAGAAGAGTGTTTGTTCTGAAATCCAACTATTTAAAAACCTTTTAAACCTTTGTCAAGGAAACAAATTAGCTTTCTTTTTTTCTTTTTTAACCAGTGTGTGATGTGTTGTTTCTAGCTATTGATATACACTGAATGCAGACAGGTTGCTGTGACGGGATTTTAGTAAAAAATTTAGTAGAAATTAAACTAAACTAATAAGATAACTTTTTTAAACCTGCCCCCCTTTTAAATTATTCCTACTGTGCTGTCCATAAATTGTTTTTTTTTTTTTAAATTTGATGCTATCGACCAAGTTTATAGTTTGTTATAGTCCACTCTAAGCTACATAAAAAAAAATTTGTGTTATTAGTTATACCCTAAACAGACATCCCAGTCAATCACACTTTCGAAATTTCTACCGTTTTCCTCTTTATTTATTTATTAAGTATTTTACCAGGAAGGATACACTGAGATTTCTCTCGTTTTTAAGTAGGTGCACAAACATTGCATTGTTACAACAGCGTCCAATATAATAATAAAAATACAAAATATTAAAGTACAAATGTACAAATGTAACACAGAGCAGGTAATAAATATAATCCATGAATGATTACTGCATTCTAAATTGAGACATGGATCTCTTAAGGGATGTTAGACTGGATTTTATTTTTTATTTCATTTACAAAGTGTTTTACCAGGAAGAATACATTGAGATTTCTCTCATTTTCAAGTATGTCCTGGGGACCCCAGTCCAGAACGGAGTTACACAGTTACACATTTAACAGTAGATTAAAATACATACATATATTTATACAAGTTAGAAAGAGAACATACAGGGTAAATCATTATTACTACAAAAAAAAAAATGTACAGTATATATAGTAATTTGTGAACTAATAACAGGTTCTTTATGTTTGAGGTTTTGGGAGACACTAACTCCTCCTACTTCTGATTCCATCTGACCTTAACTCCTCCCACTTCTGATTCCATCTGACCTTAACTCCTCCCACTTCTGATTCAATCTGACCTTAACTCCTCCTACTTCTGATTCCATCTGACCTTAACTGCTCCTACTTCTGATTCCATCTGACCTTAACTGCTCCTACTTCTGATTCCATCTGACCTTAACTGCTCCTACTTCTGATTCCATCTGACCTTAACTGCTCCTACTTCTGATTCCATCTGACCTTAACTGCTCCTACTTCTGATTCCATCTGCCCTTAACTGCTCCTACTTCTGATTCCATCTGACCTTAACTCCTCCTACTTCTGATTCCATCTGACCTTAACTGCTCCTACTTCTGATTCCATCTGACCTTAACTGCTCCTACTTCTGATTCCATCTGACCTTAACTCCTCCTACTTCTGATTCCATCTGACCTTAACTCCTCCTACTTCTGATTCCATCTGACCTTAACTCCTCCTACTTCTGATTCCATCTGACCTTAACTGCTCCTACTTCTGATTCCATCTGACCTTAACTCCTCCTACTTCTGATTCCATCTGACCTTAACTGCTCCTACTTCTGATTCCATCTGACCTTAACTGCTCCTACTTCTGATTCCATCTGACCTTAACTGCTCCTACTTCTGATTCCATCTGACTAATTCCTCCTACATCTGATTCCATCTGACCTTAACTCCTCCTATTTCTGATTCCATCTGACTAACTCCTCCTACTTCTGATTCCATCTGACCTTAACTCCTCCTATTTCTGATTCCATCTGACTAATTCCTCCTACATCTGATTCCATCTGACCTTAACTCCTCCTATTTCTGATTCCATCTGACTAACTCCTCCTATTTCTAATTGCATCTGACTAACTCCTCCTACTTCTGATTCCATCTGACCTTAACTCCTCCTATTTATGATTCCATCTGACTAACTCCTCCTATTTATGATACCATATGACTAACTCCTCCTACTTCTGATTCCATCTGACCTTAACTCCTCCTATTTCTGATTCCATCTGACCTTAACTGCTCCTATTTCTGATTCCATCTGACCTTAACTCCTCCTATTTCTGATTCCATCTGACTAACTCCTCCTATTTCTAATTGCATCTGACTAACTCCTCCTACTTCTGATTCCATCTGACCTTAACTCCTCCTATTTCTGATACAATCTGACTAACTCCTCCTACTTCTGATTCCATCTGACCTTAACTCCTCCTATTTCTGATTCCATCTGACTAACTCCTCCTATTTCTGATACCATCTAACTCCTCCTACCTCTGATTCCATCTGATCTAAACTCCTCCTACCTCTGATTCCATCTGATTATCCCTTGCACCCATTTTGTGTAAAGTCTCACTTTTCAGCTCAGTCATAGGCTTCAACCACAGCTCCCTTACTAGACGCGTATTACCGGGGCAGGTTTGGACACAATAGTGACACACATACACAAACTGTACATGAAAAACTGCTACTAACTGGAAAATATAGCTTTGAGAAGCCTACTAAATGATTGAATTAGTAAAAGCATTTCATTTTTTGATGGTACTGTACCTTTAAGGACACATGATGATCCTGGGACATACGAATGTAAGCAAGAGGCGGTGCCAAAAAAATCATATGATATTCTGATTTGCAAGGCTAAATATAGCACTGAAAGAAATCTAGAGTTTTCCTTAAAAAAAAACAAAAAAAACAAACATTTTAAACAAAACAATCCCCAAAAAGCTCTTGTGCGGAAGGGGTTAAACAGTGGAGTTTATTCTAACTCTATGTATCACGGATTACTTTTGCATACTTTGCCAAAAGTCCTGGACTTGCATGTCATGCGTGGCATCACGTTTAAAACACTTTTTAAAAAAAAAAAAAAATCTTAATCTATGCATATGATTGCAAGCTTCTGAGTGCAAGGTATTGATCGTTTGTCATTCTCTACATCCACAGAGCAAACATAGAGAGCTGGGTGGCCACATGTCCCAGTTTTACCAGGACAGTCCCAGTTTTGGATGCATTGTCCCAGTGTCCCGAAAAACGTTCTCGAGATGCCAAAAAGGTCCTGGGGGTTTTTTTTGTTTTTTTTTAAAGATCACTGATCTTGTTCCTAGAATTATAACTGTAGGGAGGGACATTGTCCAGTCACGAATTTAGTGGGAAAGTACCTGGTTTCCATTCAGACTTGTTTTCAGCTTGCACTCAACCCTACATCCGAGATTGCCAGCAAGATGCTTGCGTCCTGTTTATATTGGTTAAAGGGACGGTATCACCTCAACATTGTTTTTACTGTGCATGTAGAGCACAAAAAAATTATTGAAAATGATCTATACATTGTGTTAGCAGAATTGCAAGCAAATGCCTAAATAAGGAGAAAAATGTATTTTTAAAAATGTCTGTGGAGTCTCCTGCTTATGACATCACCTGTGGCACGGTATGCAAATGAACTGCTTTTCAGTGAGAAATGTGTCATTTGGTCCTAGCCGGAGTAGAACCTTACACCCCTTAATATGATACTGTGTTCTGCCAGCTCACCACTAGAGGGACCTGCGAGTTCCCTTCATCCCAGGAAACATCCCTGCTGTTACAGATGCACACCTGCACCCACTTCAATAGTACAGCTGCCTTTCCAAACTTACAAAGTACCTTCTTATTGTCTAGCCTGGACCCTGCAGTCCCAGACTCCAACAAGGCCTTCTGCATGATTAACATTTCTTTAGAGTTTATTCCCTCTTCCAAGAACCACTCGTTTTATTCATCCATGAACTAATAACAGTGAGATTGTAGGTAGCCATGCACAATTGAATATCTGTATTGTAAATTTGTTCAGTGTTTTGATGTATTGGGAGTATGGTATATTGTTTGATGTAAGAGAACGAGGCTAGTGTCGAAAATAAAAATATATAAGCTCTTCTGCAGAATGTAGAATGAAAAAAAATGTGTCTAGGAGGAAACTTAATGAATTTATCAAGAACACAAAAGAACAAACCTGAGTGATATATTGATTCTCCTCCGAGGACTTCTGAATTATACATTCTACAGGGAAGCATGTAAAAGTTACGAGCAGGAGGCTTACGGTATGAATTTGGACAGGGGGCGATTGAGGAGGACGGCTGTTTATGGTAAATAACAAATTAGTAGAGAAAAGTTTTTGGTGTGGAGTGGGCATGTAACTTTAAGAAAACTTTTTTTTGGTGTGTTTCGATGTTTTGATCTCCTTGTATAATGACCCAAAAGTGGATGGAGGTCATCCTAAAATGGTTCTGGAGTTTGTGGGAGGAGAGAGAGTGAGTGGGTAGGGCTTATCCCAACACAAACCCCCCCCGCCCGCACTCTCCCTCGTAATTGGTTTAGCCCCGTCTGTGTATGGTACACACCTCTCTAGAACATCGCAAACATCCAAATAATCGGAGACGTGACGATCAGGGTAGAACGCACTCTGCACCCTTTCCGGCACCCAGCTGGTTAATAAAATGCATATGTAAAACAGCATTATATAAATGATTAGTAAATTCTGGGTTGATTGTTTAAAGCATGCATTTGATTGGTTTTAAATTACAGCACACAGGCTATACTTACAGTAATGGAGGCACGGGGCATTTATTTTAGAGATTTCATGATATAAATGGTTAGTGCACTGAGATTTATAATTACAGCGTGCAGTAAAAACTTTGTGTTGAAATTATACGCTGCTCTATTTGTTGGATATCGCACTGATTATACATTGCATTCTTTTACATGATGTACACAGGTAACATACTAACATAGTAATTTAGGTTGAAAAAAGACAAAAGTCCATCAAGTTCAACCATTCTACCTATCATTTCTGCGTAACATAACAATACCACAGAGAATTATGTAATTTCCTCCCCAGCATTTTAACCCTTCAGGGTGAGCAGCACAGTGCTTGTTGGAAGTATTACTTGTGATCCACACAAGATATAATGTACTGTGCAGGGTGGCATTAAATGGGCAATAAAGCAGGGTGAGCCAGTCTGCCCACTGAGCAGGGAAGTGTATAATCAATACAGCCAGCAGGGTTGCAATGATTGTAAGGATACCCTGCGGTATATATGTTTTACAGCTGTCAGGGTTATCCTACAGTGAAACCTTATTTTATATGCCTCATGGCCCATCCTTTCAATGCTTAGAAACATAGAATGTGTCGGCAGATAAGAACCATTCGGTCCATCTAGTCTGCCCAATTTTCAAAATAATTGTATTAGTCCCCAGTTCCCTATCTTGTATCTAGGATAGCCTTGTGCCTATTCCACGCATTGCTTAAACTCCTTGACTATGTTTACCTCTACCACTTCTGCTAGAAGGCTATTCCATCCATCCACCACCCTCTCCGTAAAGTAATATTTCCTGATATTACTTTTAAATCGTTGCCCCTCTAATTTTAGATTATGTCCTCTAGTTGTGGTAGTTTTTCTTCTTTTAAATATACTCTCTTCCTTTACTGTGTTGATTCCCTTTATGTATTTAAATGTTTCTATCATATCTCCCCTGTTACGTCTTTCCTCCAAGCTATACATGTTAAGATGCTTTAACATTTCCTGGTAAGTTTTATCCTTCATCCCATGAACCGGTTTAGTAGCCCTTTTCTCAACTCTCTCCAAAGCATCAATATCCTTCGGGAGATCCAGTACTGCGTACAATACTCCAAGTGAGGTCTCACCAGTGCTCTGTACAATGGCATGAGCACTTACCTCTTTCTACTGCTAATACCTCTCCCTATCCAACCAGGCATTCTGCTAATACCTCTCCCTATGCAACCAAGCATTCTGCTAATACCTCTCCCTATGTAACCAAGCATTCTGCAAATACCTCTCCCTATGCAACCAAGCATTCTGCTATTACCTCTCCCTATGCAACCAAGCATTCTGCTAATACCTCTCCCTATGTTACCAAGCATTCTGCTAATACCTCTCCCTATGCAACCAAGCATTCTGCTAATACCTCTCCCTATTTAACCAAGCATTCTGGTAATAGCCCTCCCTATGCAGCCAAGCATTCTGCTAATAGCTCTCCCTATGCAGCCAAGCATTCTGCTAGCATTTCCTGCTGCTATATTACATTGTTTAACTACCTTTAAGTCCTCTGAAATTATTACTCCTTAATCCCTTTCCTCAGATGTTGAGGTTGGGACTGTAACAAAAAATCTATATTCTGCGTTTGGGTTTTTAAGCCCAAGGTGCATAATCTTGCACTTATCCACATTAAATGTTAGTTGCCACGGCTCTGACCATTTTTCTAGTTTAGCTAAATCATTTGCCATGTGGCTTATCCCTCCATGAACATCAACCCTGCTGCAAATCTTTGTATCTTCAGCAAAAATATATACTTTGCCAACAAGACCTTCTGCAATATCACTAATAAAAATATTAGAGAGAATGAGTCCATTCTACAGATCCCTGAGGTACCCCACTAGTAAGAACCTTAATTTAGGGCTGCTGCTGGATCACATAACTAGCTGATTCCTCATACATCAAGGGTTCTGTGAATGAAACCAGTGTCATCTTCTGCCTTAGCCAATCAAGAAGCGGGGGGCCCACCTTGGAATTGACCACCAGTCTACCCAGTACAGATACCGTCTGTCTGGAGTCCATTTCTGCACATTTAAGCTGTGTATGTCTATTAGACATATACAGTTTAAATGCAAATGCAAAAAAAAAAAAAGCTTTGTCCTGGCAAATTCGAGCCTGTTGTCTACTATGCAAGCTGATGCAAGCGCATGGTGTGTAAAAGTGGCCAATGCTCTGCTGATTCCATAGCTGAAGATTCAAACCTTCCACTGGCATTTTAATATCCGCACAGTGATTTCTCTCAAATCTTTTTGCCAAAGACTATAGGATACCTTATAATTGGTACTTTACAAAAGTACCATTCAAAAATGATATCAAACAGGGAGAACCGGCATATTAAAAATATAACTGTTTATATGATACATACATATTTAATATAAGTATTGTACATAATTTACTACATAATATAAATATTTATAGAAATAAAAAAAAATATGTTGTGAGGTCTAATCAGCAGATTTAACTACAAGCCCCATAATTATCAGCCAACCTGGCAGGACCCATTTTGGATGATTGTGTTGGGAGTTGTGGTTTGACAGCAGTGTTAGCTCTATCTGTACACTGAGAACAGAATGTAATGTGTTATAGAATAAAAACCATTTGGAATACAATTTGTACAAAATACAGCACAAGTGAAACAATTACATTTTGAATATGTTGCTACATTATTTCCAGTTATTTCGCTTCTTACCCAAACACAGCTTGCGACATTCTATCATGCGTCGTTCCCTCTTACTGTACGTGGTGGGGGGGACATACACAATATTGCCACAATGTTTCAGGCCATTAACTCAGTGTGTCAAGGTATTGTAGCGACAATACAAGGCATTACTCTGTGGATTCTTGTTAACTTGAGCAGTTGATTCCGAAAATTGGCCCTCGGTGGCACAATGCGACACCGCTATCTTTTTAAGCATTACGAGAAGAAGAATGCTGCTTAAATCGAAATGATACTAAAAATCTCAATAATTACCATTGTAACGTCTAGTCTGAAGGTGTTACTTGTGAGGTATCAAAAGAATGTTAGAATGTTGTCGACGTGAGTAGACACTTTCTAACCAGGAATACATTCACATTCCACAAACCCTCGCGATACATGGTGTACAAGGACGCAGACCGGAGCGTAGTTTTTGGATATTGAAATGAAAGTGGTATCCGGCTTTCCAATTGCCGTTTCAGGATTAATATTTTCTCTTGAAATCTCTGTGATTATTAAAAAAAGAAATGGAATCAGTTGGTGCTTTTGGGTTTTGGCCAGCCCTAGGCCTGACTAAATGCATGCACCCTCCAACCCTCGTTTGTCGCACCCCTTTATCTCTTTGCACAGTGCAAGAAAGTGAGGAAGGATGTACCACCAACAATGGAAGCATTGGCTCTACAACAATGGAAGCATTGGCTCTACTGTCGTCCCCTTTCAGTCTGATGCTCCCCCCCCCCCCCCCCCTCATTCTGCCGCCCTAGGCATAGGACACTGAACGTAAATGCCAATAAAGCTTTTCGATTTGAATAGT
Organism: Pelodytes ibericus; assembly: GCA_036172795.1. Taxonomy (NCBI): domain Eukaryota; kingdom Metazoa; phylum Chordata; class Amphibia; order Anura; family Pelodytidae; genus Pelodytes; species Pelodytes ibericus. Next base: position 203,136,175 of record CM069860.1, read on the forward strand.
ACGAGCATGTTGCTTGCATTACCTCCGACTCCTCGCCCCCAATCTCACTGAGGGGGAGGCACCCATAACATCTCGGTTTGTACGCTGCATCATCCCAGTTGTAGGCATCTTTAGTGGCTTCAACAGTATTACTATTGGAGGCCTCATCTACAGCTTGGCATTTGATCAGTATCTGGTGGTATCTGTTGGGGGTCCTGGTGCTCCAGAGTTCAGGATGGTCAGTTCAGTGGCCCACGATAGGAAGAAGGGACTGGGGCTTTTTCCAAAGGCCGAGAGGCAGAGCTGACCTCTCTTTCCTAAACGTACATGTTGAAGACAGATCCTGAACAGACTTTCTAGCTTCTTGGAGCAGACCCAAGAACTATCTAAATATGCATTTTATAAACTGGCTCTAGACTACCTCTGACAACTGTACCAGCAGCAGCAAGGGGGAGATCCACAGACCAAGTAGCTCACACAGGTGTACAGCAAGCTTCACAAAATGACATCTCCCAAGTCTTTGCTTAAATTCCACAAATACCATAGAATATCTTCCTATTGGTACTTTGTAATTTCAAAATAATATAAAACAGGGGAAAATTGCCATATATATAAAAGGCATATATAACTGTTTAACAATATATATATATATATATATATATATATATATATATATATATATATATATATATATATATATATATATATGGCAATTTTTCTCTGTTTTATATTATTTTGAAATTACAAAGGCAATGGCAATATATATATATAAATTGTTGGGTTTACTCCCTCTTTAAGCTATCTCACCAACAGCCTGTTAAACAGTTACACTGGCTTTTTTTTCTAGATATGAAGATACAGATGCACCACTCACACTCTTTAATTGCTAAGTAAATTAAGTCATCTTTTGTCGTATAATGGACCTCTGTTGATTTGCACTCCGATCTTTGTTTTCTTGGCCTAGGAAATTACAGAGAAGCGGGGGAAATTATGTAAACTACGTAAGTGTTCCGTAAACACATCTTATTACAGCTACATCTGCAGATTGTTGCAAGATGTAAACATGAATCCATTTTATTGCATGAATGGTGACGTATATAATGTGTTATATATTGTTATAGCATTGTTAAATCAATGCATAGTCTTAAGGGGCACCTCAGTTTAATGGTTTTCTTTTAGCATGCAAACCTTTATTAAACCTACTGGCCAGTATTTGAATATTCTGAGACTATTTAATAATAATAATTGGGTATTAAGCATAATTTGCATACAGTTCCACAAGGTGATGTCATAAACAGGAGACAGCACAGACAGTTGTAAAAAAAAAAACCTTCTTTAATACATGTCCTGCAAGTGTAGTAGCACAACAGATAGGCCACTTTGTAAAGTTTTACTGTAATTAAAACTAGAGAGGTAGTGCTTAATTATTTGGTGGGTATATATTTTGACCAAAAAAATAAATAAAAACCATGTAGGAAAAAAAATTATATCCAAAAATACAGTGATTTTTACATGGAAAGTAACAACAAAACAGAACATTTTGAATGTAATTTGATTTACCAGATATTATGGCATGCAACTCAATCAGCCAGTGGCTGAGAATATTGAGTTATTGCTGTAAGAACATTTGATTTGCCATAACATGCCAATGCAGGCAGGTGTATTTCACTCTCCTCACATGTTCCTACTTCATGTTACCACCTGAGTACTACCCCCCTTCCTCACCCCTATCTCAGCTCAGCAGACTCCTGTGCCCCAGCTGCTGGTCCAGACACACACACATTCCAGCATCTTTATTGTACCTCACCTGTTAGTGTATCCCCCCATGAGCCAATCACAGCTCACCTCTCATATTCCCTGAGCTCCAAAGAGAAGATAAGAGACGCGCGGCCATTGGTGGATGTGGCACAGGACGGTCATTGGCTGAGAAGCATTGAGCTTGCTAGGGGCTGTAATAGGAGGAGGATGCCCAGGGCACTGGGATTTGGGACCAAACACTGGATGTGCCCATCACACTCTGGAGGTGTGGGAGTAAGACCCCCCCCCCCCCCCCCGGCTTCTGCTGACTACAATTCCCATTATGCAAACTCACCCACTGCCTGGTTGTGCGCAATGGGAGATGCAGTCCACAAAACTATAGGGGCAAGTTGCCTGAGCTGCTGGCTGAGCGTGATGGGTGTTGTTGTGGACCTCTTTCTGAGACTCTTTAACGCTAAATCACATTGCCAATGAGAGAGCTGATAAACTCACACAATGTGATCTAACCCAGAGACCGACATGATTAGATTGCAAGCTCTGCTGTCACCAATTCCTCTGATTCCCTATTGCCATATGCAGATGCACCTCTGTATGTAGGAGCTAATCCCTATATCTGAATTGAGAAGTGAAATATACTCGGCTATTAATGGTTGAATTTTTTTTTTTGCAGTTCCCTTGGCAGGTTAGTTTTAGTGACTAGCCCCCTTAGTAATTTCATTATCCCAGCCTCATACAGTGCACTAAGTGAGCCCCCCCTATAAATTGTGCTCAGTGTGACTGGTTACAGTACAGCTGACACTGTGGGCTTGGTGCATGACAGAGGGGCAAAAGTAGCCAAGTTTGAAGTATAGCTGAAATGGAGAAACTTTTTCCAACTCAGTTACTTTGGCCTCAAGTTTGACATACCCTTGTCAACAGTTTGCAGAATAAATCCCTGTATTTTATTCTGGAGGAATGTTATCTGCACAGATCTCTATAAAGTACTTTGCAGCTGAAATGTCACATTTTTTTTTTGAAATGGGTGAAAACTGAATAGTTATACATTGTTAGGGAATCATGGTTTTTATTTCAGTGGGCCAATGGTGGGCAAGGTGCTACTTTCCAGAGGTAAACGTAGAAAAAGGTTTCCTTTTTATTCTTGGTCCTTGGACCATTTAAAAATCAAATAACATCAAAATAAACAATCAAAAGGTGATATCAGGAAGTATTACTTTACTGAGAGGGTAGTGGATGTATGGAATAGCCTGCCAGCAGAAGTGGTAGAGGTAAACACAGTCAAGGAGTTTAAGCATGCGTGGGATAGACACAAGGCTATCCTAGATATGAGATAGGGAACGGGGGACTAATAAAAGTACACACAAAAAATTGGGCAGACAAGATGGACCGAATGGTTCTTATCTGCCGACACATTCTATGTTTCTATGTTACTCAGCAAACAGAGAGAGCGTAAATGTAAGCTGGAGGCACGCTTAACGTGTTTCACACATACGTGCGTTGTCAAAAGCTGGAATTGAATTGTCTGCCTCTTTTAATGCTGTTTTGGAGCTTTTGGAGAGTTTCACGGGTGTGAGCACCGGTCCTAGGAGCACTACATTAATGATCTACAAAGTGAGCTCGCAGTTCATCTGTTTTTTGCCACTTTCCAGACCTCCTTGCGGATCGACCTGTCTATGGGTAATTATTTTTGTATATTAAATTTTCCAAGCCACATACGGCTAATTTCAGTTCCTTTTTTGCAATTCATCCCCCACCCCCCAATTGCCAAATAGGGGCCATTTTTCTACCAGCCACATATAATCTTTACATGTTTAGGAAACATAGGGGGATGTGTATAAAATTCCCCATGCTTCAAAGTGTCAATATAATAAGAAAGAGGCGCAATTGCCCTTATGTCTAAGGGCGATTGCGCCTTTTCAGGACTCCTGACACTTTTGCAGCGCGTGAGAAGGAAGGCGGAGGTTCTCCGACACTAATCAGACACTTTTTAGCCCCTGTATTTTGTTTTATACATGGGCCCCGCCAGCGAGCGCAGCACATCTGGCTCATGGAGCGCAGGCTCCAGAAATTAGTCCAGAGGCTGCTTTAATCATAGGCACACAAGCAGATAGTGCCACCATTTGGCGCAATCTGCGTCTACGCCGTGGTTATACATAACCCCCATAGTGCTATAAGCTGCTTGATTAGTTAGATGATTTCCTTCTGGTCACATAGGAGGGAAAAGCAGCATCCAAAAGTTATATGTGGCCAGTAAAAAGGTGATAATCCTACGTCCTGCGCATAAATGAAATCTGGAAAGTTTATGTCATCTTATATTAATATACAGCCATCAGAAATGGTGGGGCCCAGAAAGTGTTGGTCATCCTGCCTCCCCACACCCTTCCCCTCTTCTTTTCTCTCTCATAAGTCATAACCCCTATTTATCATATCCCCCCCCCCCCCCCCCCATCTCCCTATTAGTCTGTATGGGGGGAAAAGCAGAGAGGATTGTGTACTTTCCCACCCAAGAGCTTTAGCAGACTACATATCCTCCAATGATCTGCCAGTCATGCCATAGTCAAGCATCATAGGAATTATAGACCGCAGTAAGCATCAGTAATGGGTAAACTTGACCAGCCTGACTGGCTGGCTGAGCATTCTAGTAATTGTACTCCATAATAGATGGAATTCCACATGGTCCTTATGTATTTAAATGATAGACAAGGGATTCAGCACTCCAGCGGATGTGGACCTCAAGTTCCCAAAATGTGGAACATTTGGCGGGCTGGACATCATGGGAAGTGAAGTTGGCATCATCTGGATTGGCAAAAGAACATTGGTTTAGCAACTTGTCTGTCCATAATGAAATCTCAGTGTATCACCAGACATTATTGGATCCCTTCACATATGGTACTCTTTGTACTTCCTAGTGAAAGGGAATTCCAGGTATCCACTACTCCCTTTTGTTTTAGAAAGTTGTATATTGTCACTGGAAAAGCACTATGGCAATACTTTTAATTTCTTTTAAATATAATATAAAAACACAGTGTCAAAGGGATTGTTTTTTTTGTTACTTACAAAAGAATACAGAGGAGGGAACTAGACTTACCCCTTTTACCTTCTGTGTAGAGGGCTGGACTAATTTAAGAGTGAGCCCCACTGATTTTTCAGGTTACTGTAGAGAAAGGACAGTAATGGCACAAGCTGCTGCAGAATCTCTTGGGGAATTGGTCTGATGTGACTTATGTGATGACTGTGCAAGTTATATTTCCCATTCATTATTTGCTCTCTCTCTCTTATGTATCTGTCTACTCTCTATCTGACATCAATCTGTGCATACATGTATGTACTGGAGGATACTGGAAACTATATTAAAATAGCCAGTAACCAGTTACACAGCAGTGACTGCGATCATTGAACGAATAATTCGTCTTTCTATAGACTTCTGATTAACTGTTGCGGTGCCAGGAGTAAAGCTGGTCACAGCCTCCCATGCACTGAGAGTATTAATTAAGCAATGTGTTTGGTTAATAAAAACCCCACTGCACACCAGGACAAAAGCAGCATTCTCCTGCCCCTTTAAATACCCCATCAGACAATAAGGGGAAAGGGTTCCCGTGCATGCTAATATCTCATCTGCATACTGTGTAATCAGGTTTCCCCTGTAACTTTTTGGTGATGGTTTGCACCTCTAGCTGAGGCCAGAGATGTGCAGGATGTGAGCATTGTACAGCATCCCAGGGCATGGAGAGGACCTGCTCCTAACACTGCTATAGCCTCTGCCCTCCTGCTACTCTCACTCTCCTCCACTCTCACTCCCACTACTCACATCCCATTCCCGTTACTTCCACGGGCCACTCCTGCAACTCCCACTACTGCCACCCTCTTCCACTCCCACTGCTGCTTCCTCCCACCTTCTTCCACTCCCACTCCTGAAACTCCCACCTTCCTCCACTCCCACTCTCAGTGTCAGCAGCCCTGGGAGAGCACAGCCAGCTGAAGCTTGCACACAGCGCACAGTGATTCAGGAGCTCAGGACATCCTTTCTCTGCTTGCTCTACATTTTTTTTTTGGGTGGGAGTGTTTGAGGGGGAGCATGTGAAGGCTGTCTGGGAAGTTTTTTTTTTAGGGGAGGTTGGAGTCAAGAAGTGTGTGGGGGGGGGGGTCTTATCCCCTTTGCTCCCCCCCTATTGTTTGAGGCTGTGCCTGGCACCAATCCCACCGGCAGGAGGAGCAGCCGGCACCCACTCTCCTTGCAAAGCGGTGAGTAGCCATGCCCACCCGAGCCCATGCAGGAGAAAGAAAGGGGGGGGGGGGGGGTGAGAGGGGAGGGTCTGAGTGCACTCTCTGCTGAGTCCCATTCAGCCCAAAACAGCTCTATTCGGATTTGGGAAGCCCCGAATAGTGCTAGTTTTTTTGTTTGTTTGTTTGTTTTTAACCCCTTCTTTTCCTGATGCCCAGGCCCTATTGACTAGGTTTTTTTGAGGGGGGTATTTTATTTTCTTAAAAAATGAATCCCCACCAGCGAATGGCTGCTTTAGGGACGGACAAAGAGCTAAGTGATTTACTGGATTTCAGTGCGGTAAGACCCCACGCTGGAAATTAGACAGAAGCTAGAAACCAAAACAAACCCCCCCCCCCCCCCCCTCCTCTTCCCCACACACCAAACCCACCCACCCCCCCCTCTCCAAAAACAAAAATCTCTAATAGCTGATCTGCTAAAACAATAATAAAACATACAAACTCTGAGTTCATGAGTAGTTGCATTTGGAAGTCCATGGTAAATATGTTTATTTTTTTTCCCTTTATTTTTTTCCCATTTCTACAAGTGATCAGTAATTTTTTTCTTCATTATTCCCTGTGTTTTTTTTATTTTTTTTAAACTTTTTTATTTATTTTGTTTTACATTATTATATTTTGGCACCCCCCCCCCCTCCCCTCCACATGAAAAGCAAGATTGTGGTGTTTTCTGTCTGTGTTTTTTTGGAATTGGATCCCTTCTGTCTCCCCACTCCTTTGGCATTGGCATAGAAGAAATCTGCTTGTCTTTCAGTGTAGGGGACCAGAGTTGATCTCCTGTAATTACCAAGTAAAATGCTTTTCCCCAGGTGATGTCTTGCTATGTTTCATGTACTCTTTTTTTTGTCTCTTTGTTTACTTGTAAATGCCTTTTTTTGGATTCCTCCAGTGGCCCCCCTTTCTGTGCAACTGTCTAGCTTGCAAGTAAATAATTGCTATACTACACAATGTGGGGATTTATTTTTTGGTCTATTTTACAACTATATATTTCTATATATTCCGTATGCATGTCTTATTGGAACACTGTGGATTTGCATTAGCATTTCTGAACCCCAGGCTTATTAGCCTAGGCAAAAGAATTTCCTCTCCCAGAGATGTCTTTCGGAAGTTTGGACAGGAAATGTAGCCCCAGGGCAGATTGCAGCCCCTCTCTCCTCTTTGTACTTTTCATTTGTTAGATTTTTTTTTTTTTTTTTTTTTACAGCTCTGACTCAGGAAAATCTGCCATATCTACTGAACGTGAATAAGAGAAACCAATTAGAATCTAAATTAGAAAAAAAAAAATGCTTAGAGAAATCTTGACTTGAGTTCTGTCTGCTTTTTGGATTACATGGTGTATAATGCAGGTGGATCTGGTCTGATTTGCTGTTTACTTTTATCCGACAAGCAGTCTACGAGATGGATATTGCTGGCATTTTCATAGCGAAGGTTTGACATGAATTCATTATTTTATTTTCAACTTTTAGGGATTTTTCTATTTTATAAAGATGCTTCTTCTTTTCTTTTTTTTTCTTTTTTTTCTGTTTTCTTAAATATTTTACACTTCCAAGCTGCACCGACCCAAGAGAAGAGCCAATTGTCTTAACAACATTTATCCTTTTTTTTTGTATCTAAATTAAATGCATTTTCCTTTATAAGAGGCTATTGCATTAATTGTACGGGGAACCTCTTCTAAAATCCGCCTCTGTTTTTTTTTTTTTAGATGTTTTCCCCTCCTGTAAGCAGTGGAAAAAATGGACCAACGTCATTGGCTACTGGACATTTTTCAGGCCAAAGTATGTACACTTCAACTTCCTTTTGCAATGTCTGTCTCAAGATTTGATAGCTTTCTATTCATTTTTAAATCAAATATATCTCGATTTTAGCGTGTATGCATCGTTAGTGATTTAGTAGACATGGTTGATAGATCTTGCTGTCTCTCTTATTCTGCAATGTTTTTGGATAGATGTTTTTTTTTTTTTCGTCATCATTATCGATTTTAGAAATAAAAAGCTTAAAATATGAATAAATATCTGAAATTGTAAGGCTCGTGGATTTGGCATTGCATTCCAGTGAATTGAGATATAGTGTCATTTTAGGAAGAAAACTGTTGGAAATATATATATATATATATATATATATATATATATATATATATATTTGGCAAACACCTTTACTGAAAATGAGCAACTCTGTATCCTATGAAGGCATACACACTCTCTCTCTAGCTCTTGTTTTTTTTTGTTTTTTTGGATCAGCTAAGCTAGATGTTAGTGATCATGACTTCTTTCTGTGGGATTTGGCACAGACAGATGGGAATTTGCCAGAGATACCTAAAAAGCTTCACCTCTTTGTATTCCCATCTAGTGTTGGGCTTTGCACTTGCACATACATATAAAAAAAAAACAAAAAAACATTTTTTATTTCCAAAATAAATCTATACTCTAAACCCCTCCTTTTTTTTTTTTTTGTGGAAGGGTTTTGGACCTACAACAGACAAAATCCTCAATTTCACAGCTACAGTCCTTTAAAATGACTGGCACCTTGCATGCCCTGCATTTAAACTATATATACTCTCCTTGGTTTGAAAACTCTACTGCAGAGGATTGAATATTATATATAAAGTTTCATGCTCGTTTTCAATTTAAAACTTATTAAAAGTTGTTATTTTTTTTATCCCGGACTCCCTTGCAGAGAGCATATCAGATTCAGAATATACATCGTTTAGCTTTTTAATAAGTTTAGATGTTAATGATTTTTTTTGTTTCTGTTGAAAATTCACTTTGGAATTTTGCCATTCATTTCTTCAGCTCTTTGACTTTCTGTGAAGCTGCTAGAAGTACCAATATTAAAACCAAATTCTGCCTGTACAACACACAGATTAAAATGTAATTGTTTTTATTAAATTGACATAAGCTGTAATTTAAATATTTTCAAATCGTTGCTTGTGGGTTTTTTTTTAATTTTTTTATTTGTGTCTGTGCAAATTAGGATTGTGAAATGTTATCCATTAAATATTATTTGCGGATTTTCTATTTTTGATATAGAACAATATTTTTGGTTTTGGAAAAATGCAAATCTAGATATGCATGGGCTATTGATGGCTATGTATGTCAATATCAACATATGCTTCAAAGTTTGGGAGACTACAATTAGATTTCCTAGTTTATCAGTATTGCCAGTCACACTGGTTTGCTGGATTTTAAGTTGGAAAGACATATGTTTCTTTTATTTTTATTTATTTCTTTTTGTAAAATTTCAACCTCTTTGAAACATTTCTAGGCCTGACGATTTGGGAATTGGTGAAACCTTGTGTGTTTTATAAGACTTGTATTTTTTTTAATTGATTCTTTTCTATGCAGCTATGTTTTTTTTGCTTGTATGTTTTTGCTTGCTTGGATGTTACATGAGTTTGTCTGTTAAATTTCACATACTCTTTGGCACCTTAAATCGCAGGTGTTACATCAAATTTGATGCTAAATCTTATCAATTTATTTAAGACGTTAAAATACAAAGTATCCGTTTTTAAAAGGTAGATGAGACTATTCAGCCATTTCTTTTGGACAGTTGTAGTGACATAGCCCAAATCACGGATTCTATCTCTTCTTCTTCTCTCTGTGTGTGGAAATTAGTGCTGAGCAGATGTCAGCTTTATGTAGTGCCTTCAAGCTGGTTCTCTTTTGGGTATTTTTTTTTTTTTTTTCCTTCTCTCCTAGAAATAATTTGTGTTTAAAAAAAAATTCACGGAAAACGTAACTACAGAATTCGCAGTGCGCAGTAATATTTCAAATTTACGCTCTCTGGCTAGTCTATTCGTCATTGTAGGTTGGCACTTACCAATTTGTGTAGTGTTTGGCACAGTACATTAAAGACAGTGATGTGTTTAGTAACTGTGTATCTGACCATTTTTTTTTTGTTAAGGGGGTGGTGGGGGTGTAAGAAGGCAGCAGGAAAGGAGAATGTAACTTGATCTTCAGTCTTGACAATCCCATAGTGCATTTTTTCACATGAAAGGAATTTTTTTTCAGCCCTGTAAAGATACAGCAGTTTGTGTTTGATGTTTGCAGGTGTTCAACAGAGACTACAAAAAAACAAAAAAAAAACAATTCATCCAATACAGAAGGAGCTGGTGGAATCATTTCACCCAAAGTGCCGCTCCTACTTCTTACATTTCAAAATACACGTTTTGGGAAGAAAAAAAATTTCAAATGAAATAAGTGAAAAGGACACTTTTTTACAATCTCTGTTATGAACGCAAATGTCTGTAAATATTGATATGTTAAGACAATATGCACTTTTGTTGGGGGGCAGTAATAAAGATGGCTGACTCTTCCTTAAAGCGTGTTTGGGGTTATTGTATTTTTGGATCTCTCTTGTGGTTGGTTAAATAGTTTTTGTTGTAAAAAAAAAATAAAAAAATAAATTACCCCCAAAATTCTATTATTTTATCACTCTGACTGTCTTTTATTTTGGAAAAGAATACATCGCTTTACATAAGCATAAGGCTTTATGTATACTTGTTTTTATACTTGTTTCTGGTATCTATACACATGTTCTTGCAACAAAAAAATGAAATACCCCCCCCCCCTCGCTGCATTAAGAAATTCTATTAATTGAGAAGGAACAACCACAGCTACATCTGCGCCCTTGTAATATTCTTTACCATGTGGCTGCAAATATATATATAAAAAAAAATAATTGTTTTAATTGGCGGGACAGGTGCAGACCCTGAATTTTGAACAGGGCCTAAACTTCCACCTGTGTTACTTTTTCATAGCTGCGGAAATATGTTGGCACTTTATAAGCAAACAAATAATACAATTCCAAATTAACTCTGGCTTTATTATATTGGGTACTAGAAAAGTAGACCATTAGGTACCATATTTTTTTTGCACAACATTCGTGCAAGTGGATTTTTAAAAAGTGTGAATTGTAACAAAAATGTGGTGTTAGACTTGAAAAATCTATTTTTTTTTTTTAAAACCATTTAATTGGCAAAACAATAACTATAGAATCTGGGGAATTGTGTATTACATTTCAGAACATGCTTTGCTGTGGTTTTCACCTTTTGGGTAATAGATAATAAAAGTTATTGCAATATATAATTCAATATACATGTTTTATATGTACAAGTTTAGATACAGAAAGTATACGTGTATATATAGATCTATATGCAATTTGCAATGGTCTTATTCTTAGAAAAATAGTACAATAATAATTAGTCTGAATTAATTTGGAGTAAAGTCTGTGAAGAGCGTACTTTCCACTTGTGTGGCTAGTTTAGTTATTGTAGTAAATTTGGCTACATCACGGAGCTTTTTCTCTTCTATAGACTGTGTGCAATAATTGTGTTTGTAGGTACAATGCTTTGCAGAATTAATTTTTATGTAAAAATGTTTTTTTACATTTTTTTAAAATATATTTTAAGCAGAATATGTTTTACTTTTGTATGTTCCAAAAAAAAGCAGCATTTTGTTAAGGTGTTTATACTGCAGTGCGCAATGGTTGCATTACTTAATTATGTATACATTTTACTATGCAGCACGCAGATGTTTATGCCATGTGTAATTTAGTTTTATGTTCCCTTGTATTTTTGGGGTATTTCAGTGTGATGGTCAGATACAGCATTGTGTGTAAAAAAAAAAATAAAAAAAAAAAAAAAAATATATATAATTTGTTTTGATTAGATCTGGATAAGATGAAAACTGGTCCCTCCGAAGACAAATGTATTAAACAAAATCTCCAATAATCTGTTTAAGGCCTCTGCAACACTTAAGGGACCGCTCAATAAACAGAGAGTTACAGGGAATTGAGATAGGAATTTCAAACTTCAGCCCAAAGTAGCCGAGTTGGAAAAAAATTATCCCATTCATCTGCCTTGAAGAATTTTTCCCACTCTGCTACATTGGCCTAAAGTTTGAAATTCCCGTCTCCATTCCCCCGTAATTCACTCTACCTTGAGGTTCTCAATATTGGCAATGCCCAACTATTACTGGGTTATCCTTCAACCTTTTTTTTTTTTTGGCAACTGGGTAATTAACACCTTTGTTACCAGATGAAGTGTAAGATGCGCATTGCACCTCCTAACACACAAAACTGCTAAATGATCCTTGACAAGCAGATGTCGTAAAGAGAAAAGCACAATGGGAAAGATTGAATCCCTGCCACGGATAGATTTGTCTCCTTTTTTTTTTTTTACATTTTTTTGTAATCTTTTTGTTTTTGATAAAAACACGTTTATGTGTGAGAAAGCAAGCACAGCTGGAGAAAAATGTTGGTTCGAGGTGTCTTGAGTTTGGTTGCAAATTGCAATTTTTCCAATCTTGGAATTTTTTTTACCTGGTTATGTAACTAGGTGTCTACACCTTTTGTTTTTTTTATTGCTATTGTTTTGTTTTTTGTATCTACAGTTTTTTTTTTTTTTTTTTTTTTACAGACCAGCACAGCTAACCATTTAAGATGAAGTAGATCGTCCATGACGAAGGAGGATATGATCATTAATATATAGGCAGTACTGTAGATTCTTAGAAATTTACACAGATTTTTACTTTTTATTTATAGATTCTAAAAAACAAAAAAAATCCATTGTGGTTTAAATGGCTAGAACATGTGTGTGTGTATATATATATATATATATATGTATATATATATATATTTCGAATGTTACTGGTAGGATCCTGAGTTGCCCAGTGTTGCTGAACAGTAGTCAAGTTGCAGGAGTGGGCTCACAGGACCTGGTTCTGGGAAACCACATATTCCCAGGGCTTGCACCTCCCAGGCTTGTGTGGTTATAGCAGTAGGTATTCAGTCAAAGAAAGGGGTGTATCTGGCCATAACCAGCAGGGCCCTGGAGCCATACTTTGGAAGTTAGAACTACAGGTGACACAAGCAGGACAATGCAGGGTGAGAATGCAAGGCCACAGAGCAACATGGGGGTGTGGGGACACACAGTGGTGTATTTTGGTTTTGTGCTGCCCTAGGCAGACAAAATTCGGGCACCCCCCACCGACATTGCACACCCACGACATGCCCCATCACCCCATTACATGCCCCATCACCCACATTGCAAACACACTAAATGCCCCATCACCCCCATTATATGCCACCATCACCATCATTACATACCCCCACCACGTCCATTACATGACCCCATCACCCCGATTAATTGAAAGGAACTAAAGCTTGCTGAACGGTGGGGGAGGGAGTGAAAATGTTTGAAGGACCAGAAGTGTGCTTTAACACCCTCTGGCAAAGTGCCGCCCTCTGGAAAAGTGCCACCCTAGGCAAGTGCCTTGTTTGCCTTGTGGAACATACACTACTGGGGACACATTAAATAAACAGGCGAGGAAAAAAGACACTGGGAAACCAAACACTGAACAGTAATACAACAGGAGAGAATAGGGAACAAAAATTAGGAACACAGAGAGAGACTGGATGTAGTATGGACTTGGTTGTGCCCCACGGTTACATGACTTCAATATACAGGCATTTTGCTAAAAGCTAAATGTTTATACATTATCACCCAAACCATTCCATAATAACAATTTAGGGCATTGTTTGTCTTTCATAGACATAATGTTATTAGTTGTTGGATCATGCCCAGGGCACTTCTAACAGAGTGTGCGGATGTTTCTTAGACCACAAGTTGGTCACTTGGCCCATACTGTGCGTCACTCTTTTGGTGTCCGTGAGGGTACCTTTCTTGCACTACCTTATTTTATTATTCTTTACTATTTATTTCACTTTTCCTTCTTCTCCCTGTCTTCCACCTTATCACTTTTCTTTATTTTCACCCACCTCAAACCCACCTCTGCCATTTTCCCCGTAATATACACCACGCCATAAGCAAAGATCCCATGCTCAGCACCTATTTTAGGATTTTAATCAATTACCCTTTAGTCCCTTTTCCAAATCTGGCCCCTTTGCTCCTTCTTTCTCATTTTATTTCTCCCCCCTTTTATGTATACCGTGTTACTTACTATGCTTAGGGTTTGGAATGATGTTCTCTGCAATATATATGAGTGTGTTAAAGAAATATCAGATATATTACATTTGTTTACACTGCTCCTATAGAGCTACCAAACATGATACTGTATATTGCCAAAGTTTATTATGAAAAATATAATGTATTTTAAATTTGAAACCTTAATAAAAAAAATGTTTTAATAAAAACTTTGTAAGCAGATGCCAGCATTATCAGCAGCAGAGCACACCAGTATCTTAAAGGGACTGTATCACCTAAACATTGTTTTTACTGTGAATGTAGAGCTTAAAATATGATTGAAAATGATCTATACATTGTGTTGGCAAACTTGCAAGCAAATGGCTAAATTAGGAGAAAAATGTGTCTGTGGAGCCTCCTGCTTATGACATCACCTGTGGCACGGTATGCAAATTACACATTTCCCATTGAAAACCAGTTCCTTTGCATAGCGTGCCACATGTGATGTCATAAGCAGGAGACTCCACTCCATTAGCAGTTTTGCTAATACAATGTATAAATTAACAATCTTTTCTCTTCATGCATTGAAAAAACAATGTGCAGTTGACACTCCCTCTAAGTGTTCTATAATGGGGCATTAGGAAACTTCTGATGGTAGGTACAATCTATAGCAGACAAAACAGCCAGGCTTCTGGGATTCATCCACCCCCTGCTTTAAAACATGGAATACAATATGGCTGTCTGCCTTGTAACACTTTAATTTGACAAACCCAAAGTGTCAGGAAGCCACGGTTCCCAACAAATATTGCTGCTGGCATCGCTGGGGTTATTTTATGTAGAATGGGCGCCTTTCCCAAAGTCAAAATAAAAACAAACAAACAAACAGAATAGAATAATGATGTATCCTATACAAACATTTAGTAACAGATTATAAAATGTAATTCTTCACGACTGCTAGCAATCAGTGCTGTCATCATGATACTAACCTTGAAGGCTCCATTAGTCTTGTTTAGCATCATTTGACTTCTGAATAAGTAGTAAGATATTCAGTGCCAGAATAAAGTCTTTATTGTATCATGACACAGTCCACCACTGGGCCTTAATCGGTGAAAGGGGGTCCTATAGGCTTCACCACTTTGTTGGCTTGTGAAGGGGCCTAGATCAGGTTGTCTTCACACGAGAGACCTCTCAATCGCGAGAAAAAGTGGTCAAAACTCGGCCAAACTGGATTTGAATGATTTAGTTCCAGAAGCTCTCTCGCTAGTCAACCCCTAACTGAAACAAAGTGACTAAAGAATGACCAACAATCCCCATACCACCTAACGAGAATTATACACCCCCTCGCCCCACATGGTGAACCTACCTACGTTTTAAACATTAGACCCATCACATCCCGCCTGGGCTAGACCAAGTAACGGGGAGAATTTAGAACATACTACTGCAAGTGGAGGATCTCTTCACCAAAAATCCGTTATCCAAAATGATCCGTTATCTACATTTTTTCCAAAAGTTGCAAGTTCCTCACACCCCTGTCAGAGTGCAAGCGAACAACAGTGTATTCAGTGTCCCTTAAGCTGTGATATAGCCTTTCCATGCATGACCAGATTCTCCCACGCAACAACACGCCCACAAAGGTTAATACAATGACACATGTGCACTTCTGGCACTCCGACAACAAGTTTCCAACTCTACCTCACATCACAGCTACATCACATTAACAGTGATTTATTTGCCTTATACAGTATTTACATTGATACTACTGTATTTCATGAGAGCTGAGAGGCTGTAATGAATCTTATTGGTAAAAATGACCCATTATCCAAAATACTTCTGGTCCCGAGCATTCTGGATAAGGGAGACTCAACCTGCACCTAACTTTGTAGAACTTGAATTAGAAAGGGACCTTGAAATGCTTCATGTTGAAGGAATACATTGGGAAAAGTTCAGGTTAAGTGGGAATATTTCTGTTTAGTTTACTCCACTTTTTGGACCTTATCCCCGGGGCGTTCTACATTATCCCCTGGGCCATTTACAGTGGTTCTGTTCATTATTTAACTAATCCTCCCAATGGGCAGTCATGAACTCACAGATAAAAGATCCTGGCTCCGCGTTTTACTTGGGGTTCAAGCATGCGGCCGTCTGCATTTGTTTCAAAGGTGTCACCGGAGTGGTTAGCTGGCATAGCGATACGCAGCTGTTATTAAAGGCAAACGTCTAGTAATGGGTAAAGTTGGGTGGAGGGCACAGGAATGTTTTATGTTTCCAAGGGTGGTGTGCTCAATTAAAGCTTTAACGACCCTGTCAGATTTAGTAACAGAAAATCTTTCCATTCATTACACAACTTTTAAGCTGAAATAGATTTAGTGTTGATCTTGGTTTTTCACTTTATAGTGTTACAGTGATTACAGAGGAGCACAGTTGCCAATAGACCTGGATTTGATGGGACAGTCCTGTTTTTTTTTTGAGGGTGACTGCTTTGCACCTTGCACAGGCAGCTTTGTGTTTAAAGGATGGATATCCATGAGATACCCGATGTCCAAGCAGAGACTTTGTATCTGTACCGAGTAGGCAGGAGCTCAGTCTCACTGGGTCTCGTAATTGTGTCACCCCTGCCACACTTTTGGCTTTGCCCCCTCAGCATCCTGAGATCCCGGACTGAGATATTTTCAGGTATTTCAGTCCATACTACAGGTTTAACTCTCTCTCTTAGTGAAAAGCTGTACAGTGGGGAAGACAAGTGAAGCATACAGCACCAAGAATGGTTTATTAAATATTTGCTCCTCCTCCATGCAATTATTTAATATTTTGGGTGAACAGCTATATACTAAAAAAGTTATACTTCCTTTCACGATCTTATTTTAGACCCCACCTACCTTGCAGAATTTTAGCAGAGTGAAGACCCTCCTGAACTTTGGTCATTCTCTGTGGAGAGTTTTTAGTTTCACAAAGCTGGGAAATGACTAAGGGGGGTGAGACTTTTTTCATAGAGACAGCTATCTATGGAACCTGGACCTATTTTGTGTGGAGAGTTTAGAGCTTTTAACTCCATCGACCAGACTTTTTTTGTTTATTTATTTACAAAGCTGGGGCGAGGGTGACGAAAATCTTTTTTGCAACTGCAGTGGGAGGAGCCTGTTCTAATTCTATAAATCGGTTTAGGATTTAAAAATAAACCTGATGCCCTAAATCATATGTAAAGTAGTAAATGTCACAGACCAGTGGCGTCCCGCGGGGGGTGCGGACCGCACCGGGTGACACCACCAGTGGGGGTGACACCCGTGCTGCCGGCACCCCCTGCATTGTGCTGCTGAACGTTTTTTTTTTTTTTTTCTGGCATCCGCTGGATTCGGCTGCCGGAAAAAACCCATCACTGCGGCCGGCGCTACCGTAAGGGGGGGTGGGGGGCGGATAAAATCAAAAACTTCCTTCCTTCCTGCTCTGACACCGGGTGCTCTGCAAGTCCGCGGCTGTGAGGGAAGCGTTGTGCGCTCCCCTCCAGCCTCGCGGCTTCAATAAAGTTTGTTAAAACTTTTTTTAAACAAACTTTATTGAAGCCACGCGGCTGGAGGGGAGCGCACAACGCTTCCCTCACAGCCGCAGACCTGCAGGGCACCGGGAGACAGAGCAGGAAGGAGGTAAGTACTGGGGAAGGGGGGTAGGAGGAAGCTGGGAAAATCCTGGCATATTGAGGGGGAGAATCCTGGCATATTGAGGGGCAAAATCCTGGCATATTAAATGGCATATTGGGGGCCAAAAATCCTGGCATATTGAGAGCAAAATACTGGCATATTAAATGGCATATTGGGGGGCAAACTCCTGGCATATTGGGGAGCATAATCCTGGCATATTGAGGGGCAAAATCCTGGCATATTAAATGGCATATTGAGGGGCAAAATGCTGGCATATTAAATGGCATATTGGAGGGGCAAAATCCTGGCATATTGAGGGGCACAATCCTGGCATATTAAATGGCTAAAGAATGGCATATTGAGGGGCAAAATCCTGGCATATTAAATGGCATATTGGGGGGCAAAATCCTGGCATATTGGGGGGCAAAATCCTGGCATATTGAGTGGCAAAATCCTGGCATATTGAGTGGCAAAATCCTGGCATATTGGGGGGCAAAATCCTGGCATATTGAGTGGCAAAATCCTGGCATATTAAATGGCATATTGGGGGGCAAACTTCTGGCATATTGGGGAGCAAAATCCTGGCATATTGAGGGGCAAAATCCTGGCATATTAAATGGCATATTGAGGGGCAAAATGCTGGCATATTAAATGGCATATTGGAGGGGCAAAATCCTGGAATATTGAGGGGCAAAATCCTGGCATATTAAATGGCTAAAGAATGGCATATTGAGGGGCAAAATCCTGGCATATTAAATGGCATATTGAGGGGCAAAATGCTGGCATATTAAATGGCATATTGGAGGGGCAAAATCCTGGCACATTGAGTGGCAAAATCCTGGCACATTAAATGGCTAAAGAATGGCATATTGAGGGGCAAAATCCTGGCATATTAAATGGCATATTGGGGGGCAAAATCCTGGCATATTAAATGGCTTTTGGGGGGCAAAATCCTGGCATATTGAGAGCAAAATACTGGCATATTAAATGGCATATTGGGGGGCAAACTCCTGGCATATTGAGGGGCAAAATCCTGGCATATTAAATGGCATATTGAGTGGCAAAATCCTGGCATATTGAGTGGCAAACTCCTGGCACATTAAATGGCTAAAGAATGGCATATTGAGGGGCAAAATCATGGCATATTAAATGGCATATTGGGAGGCAATATCCTGGCATATTAAATGGCATATTGGAGGGGGAAAATCCTGACCTATTAATGGCATATTGAGTGGCAAAATCTTGGCATATTAAATGGCATATTGGGGGGCAAAATCCTGGCATATTGAGTGGCACAATCCTGGTTTATTAAATGGCATATTGAGGGGCAAAATAGTGTGTCTCAGGTTATGTGTGTATTGGTGTCACTGTGTGTAAGTGGTAAGGGTGTGTGTAAGTGTGTCACTGGGTAAGGGTGTGTGTGTGTGTCACTGTGTCTGTGTAAGAGTGTGTGTTGTTTTCCAATTGTACAATTGTCACCTTGTGGCATATTTATTGGGCCCTATGTGTGGCAAAATTAAGGGGCTCATTTATGTGGCATAATTAAGGGGCGCCTGTGTGTGTGTGGCATAATTAATTGGTCTCCAAGGTGAGGCATAAATAATTGGGCTCTGGTGTGGCATAATTTATGGGGCTTTGGTGTGGCATAATTTATGGGGCTCTTGAGTGTCATAGTTATGGAGCTCCTGTGTGTGGCATAGTTAATGGGCTCCTGCGCGTGACATAATTTGTGGGGCTCCTGTATGTGGCATATTTAATGGGCCTTCTGACTGGAATTACTAAGGAATATGTTAGTCCAGGGGGGTGACACCATGAGTTACCGCACCGGGTGACACCAACCCTAGTGACGCCTCTGTCACAGACACTGCTGAACTAGAGAGAGAGAGAGAGAACCTGTGTTTCTATTCATTCGGCTCTGCCAACTCTTCCTGTAATATCGCCTCACGAGGCAAGGTGCTAATCAATGGCTCCTTTTGCAGCTAGAATTGGAGGGTTAGACGACCGTGGTAGAATGCAAATGTTACATCAAATCATCCTCCCCTCCATGTAAATCTCACACAGCTCAGTATCTGGTTATCAGTTTGTAACGGCAAGCTGGCCTTATGTAACCAATCAAGAAGCAAAAACCAAACCCCTGCTTTGCATTTGGTCTCTTAAAGGAACAGTAACATGTTTTTAATGGTTAGCCTAAATTAATTGGAAAGCAGTGCGGTGTATGGCCTAAATTCAGGTATTTATAGGTGAGTTGGGCAGGATTTTTCCCATCTCGATTATAATAATTCTTTATACATGATTCAGTTCTTTTTATTTAAAACATTTTTTTTTTTTAGGACCCTAATTGGAATGGCTCAGTTTTAAGCAATTTTGTTAATCATTAAAAAACAAAGTATTATTGGCAGTAAACAAATTGATCCTATCCTTTCTCCCAGCCTTACCACTTTAAAACACATTAACATGGTTCTGGTTTGGAGGCGAAAATAATTATAATAAATTTTTTTTTAAAAAGGCCTCACAGTTCTAAACATTTAATCAAATTATTGCTGTGTAATTCAGTTTATCAGTCATAAAGTTTGCCAAGCTTCTCACAGTGTCTCCTGCATGATTACATTGTAAATGCATTTTGGAAATCGAGCATCTGAATGGATTAAGGCAGCAGTAGCAGTTTAATTCTGAACCTTGCACAAGGAGAATGTAAATGAATGACTCCAATTGCAATCATAGACTTTCCGATACGTACAGTTCGTATGAAATGTGGTTTACTTACCGTCTTTATACTTTAAATGCAGAAATACTTAGACGGATCTGGTCTGAAATCAGCAATTTTTTTTTTTTTTTTTTTTACAAGATTTCAGACCGATTTGTCAGGAATATTTTGATTCAGGGATTTCGGCCCCCCCGGGAATCCTGTGGTTTCACCCCAACCCAATATGGGCGGAAATCTGCAAAATCAGGGGTTTCAATTTTCAAGTTTTTAAATGGGTTTTTTTTTTTTTTAAATTATTTAATATAATATCAGCCCCCCACCCCCCAGATGCCTCCCAGATGCCAGCAGGCTCCCCTCTAGACTCCAGGCCCTTCACATCCTGGGACACTATGCCGACATGTTTGCAAGTATACTGTACATTGTCTGAACATACCGTATGTACATATACTGAACATGCATATAATTATTACACATCTTTCCTGGACATCCTGTACAATGATAGAGCAAAGATGGCCTTGTCAGCCACCGTCAGCCTTTCGTGATCTGTCATTTAGTCTCTTGGCTGTACATCTCAGGTTCACCTCCAACGTATCAGCTGTGAAGACGCAGGATCCCACTGTAAGCGGCCTTAATGAGCTACAAAAGTGGCATTAATGTATTTCTGTTGCCAATACATTTTTTTTTTTTTTTGTGCTTCAAAACTTCGCCAACAGGTTATCAAATAACCCAATCCCCAGATACATTTCTTCTGCCGCACATGACACGGTATCATTCATTTTATCTTTCACGAAAGCTGGCTCTCTCCGCACTGAATTCTATTATTGTGGATTATAATGTTATATTATTTGAATGACTTTGTTGTCTTGTGCATGGTGGACATTGTAGAAATACTGGAAACTCTTTTTTTTTTTTTTTTGCTGCTAATTTCACATATTAGGGTTTACTCAATAAAGAGACGGAATTGCGGGGAAATTTAGACGGGGATTTCAAACTTCTGGCCAAAGCAGTGGAGTTATTAAAATTCCCCCATTTAGCTTCACTGGAGGATTTTTGACCTGAAGTTTGAAATTCCCTGCAATTCCCTCTCTATTGTAGACCCTATAGAATTTTCTACAAAGAATGCCCCTTATAAATATGGCCCAGTGTTTGAGTTTTCCTAACGGTGAGTTTTCACTCAGCTCTGCCTCTCAGCTGAGGCAAAGCGCAACTGGTATAGAAGCGTGGCAAACACAATACTGCTATGTGTTTTGTTTTTTGAGTGACAGCACTAACCCTCCCCCGCCTCATCCCCACGATCCTCACATTGCCACAAAGCGGGGATTGGGATCTGCTTACTCCCATCGAGATATTAGCGGTATCGCATTATGAGTCCTGAGATCTCACTTTAGCTCCATGCGGAAGTCCGAGTGAGATCTGGTGGCCTGATGGCTCTATGGGTTGAGCTAAGGCTCCCGACCTGATCCACTGGCAATTGATTCCTTTATTAGCATCCCGAAAGAGAATTAAATTTGGACTTCGTATAAGTAAAAGTGTGATGTAGCCCCCAGACAAGGTCGGGGAGGGGCAATCATGACAGGGTGCTGAGATGATATGTCAGCCTATAGTGGGAGTTAGTGGGAGGAGTTGGGAGAGTATAAAAGATAGGAACAGGAAGTTCGGGGGCCATTTTAGGAACGTTTTTTCCCCCTTACCTGTTGTCCCACCCACCCTCCCTTATATATGGTTAATGAGCCTTTATTTATTTATTTATTACATGTCACAGCGTCGGCGGAAGCTTGCAGGGTATCCAGGAGGGTTAATGGAAGATTTGGATTGGGGAGAGTCAATCGGGACTCTGGTGGGAGGTTCGAGGGGAAAGTGGTACCTCGAACCTCAGGTATTGGGGGCATTGGGATATGCCCAGAACATGGACTTCGGCAGCCACCTGGATACTCTTGCAAGCTTGGTTGGTTTTCCTGTATATGGAATGGTTAATGTTTTATGTTTATGTTTATGTTTAGTCATTGTATTAATTATGGATATATATACATAGGTGGAATGTGTATATATATGTGTAAATGATTGTAAATGCAATGGCTATTTAAATAAAGTGCTGTGGCCGTTGTTTTACCCCACAGTCTGGTTTTAAGTTTAGTTATTTCTAGGCAAATACATATCCTCAATGATAGAAAGCTACCAGGTCATGAGGGGGGATAGGGGTGGCTGGGTGTATTGCCACGGTCGTAAATACAGAGCTTTCATCTTTCTGGACTGACAGATGCTGACTAGGGGAGAATACCTTTTGAATGAGTGCACATAAGACTTCTAACGGGACAGAAGAGGCCATCAAAAGAAGTGCCGGGCACATATATCTAGGAGAAGAATGATGTATGTCACTCTTTCTAAAATTCCGAATGAGGCGTGTGTGTGTTACCTTCTATATAATCCAGAATGTTTCTGTTACACATCAGTACACTGCCAAACGGGCGTATTCAAATAAATCTTGTACTTTTTTTTTTTTATGTATATATATTTTTTTTATATTAAACATTACCCATGATTTAACTGTTATCTTAGGGGGGAACTTAGCTGTGATTTGCTGGATTTAGTTCCCATCCAATGTTTACACTCCCTTAAGTTATATGTTATGTCAGCTGCAGAAATTGGTAGTCGAGCAAACACCTCGTGGCCATTTTTTTTTTTTTATGACATCGCCACTTATACGTACATCTGCGGGGGAAAGAGAAATAAATAAATAAATAAAGCAGGAGACTGACACCAGGAGAACTAGCACTTGAGGCTACAATCAGCATGCCGTATAAGATGAGCGCAATACAATCAGGAAAGCGGGATTGAATTATTACACTTTTTCATGATTTTGCATTATGTTTTATTATCCAATGCAGGAGACTTGAGGAGAGCGTTTGGTTGGTTGTTTGTTTTTGTGATGTCACACATCAGAGCACCCATCACCCTCTTGTAGTATCATCACAATTAGACACGCGTAACTAGCACTGTTTTAGGGAAGGGAAGTGTATTTTTTTTTTTATTGAAGAGAGTATGACCAACTTGGATTTATCATGTGAATAGCTGGGGATTTGACGGATTTCGGTTTGAAACCCCTCGACAGTCAAATGAAGGACTTCATCGTTTGCTAACAGACTTTCTAATTTTGCCCTTTCTACAAGAAAGACCCAATGCATTTCGCAGAACTGGCTTTCTGTGTTGTTTTTAGCTCCATTAATTTTGGGCCAGCTCCACCTTCTTTCATCTAGTACTGCTCTCTTTCTATATCCAGGTGAAGAGAAAGTGGTAGATGTCTTTAGCAACTGCAGCAATAGCATTCAGAGTTACTGGCTTCTGGATACTTTGCCCAAAATGGAAAGTATTTTTAAAATGCATGTTTTACATTTTGCATTGCTTAAAATATAACATGCTTACAGCTAGATGAAATTGTGAAATTACAGCAGTTTGCAAGAAGCCAGGACTGCCCACATTAGCTGAGTAAAAGTAACTTCCTTTTTTTTTTTTTTTGCTGCAGGAACCAATGAGAATTCCTGTCTTTCTAGTGATGTCATCAGACAATGAGTTGTACTGTTAAGAGACCCTACTGTGTACAAAAGCAAGTTTATCACAGTCCACAGAATGTATTCCATTCCAGCAGTACAGGAAATTACTTAATGAAACAAACATGTATATACTCAGTGTCCATATAATCAGTGCAGCTGCACCTGCAGTAAACATGCAGACAAATTGCTGGGGAGGGCTTGAGTCAAATATTAATGCAGAAAGCCTGAATAAAATCATACTGGAAACAAACCTGTGCACTATACAAGCAGTAATCTACATCTTGCACCAAAGTGAGTTTGGGGACTAGACAGTCCTTTTAAACCAAAATACCCTCAAAGGGACGCTGCAAGCACCAAGGTTACTGCATCTGGCAGGATGGGCACCTATTCATAGTACAAAGTACTTTGTTATGCTTTTTTAAAGACTAAATCTTGTGTATTATCCTCTACATCTTTTAAATAAATCTGTCTTACTGATTTTTTATTTTAAGTAAATCCGGTTCATTTACTCATAAAATAGATTCAGTGGTGTCTCTGCAAGGGGTTGACTTGGACTCCAGTGATTTTAACTGAAATATTGTCCCATTTATATAGTTTAGTAAGTCAAAATAAGAATAAAGTATTTTATTTCTATAAAACTAGTAAATCAACATTGTCCGCAGTTCTAAACACATTGTTTTCGTGTGAGTTTTGATTTTGGATTTACAACAAAGTTTCTACTTGAATGTCTGTTCATCTGTTTGACCGTAATCTGTCTCATCGATCCCAACAATAAGTATTTGGTCAGATGGGTCAGATCTCTCTTCATCTGAACCAAGGTGAGTGCAGATCTGACCCAAGATTCTAACCAACATGTCTGCCCCCTGAGAGAACTGTATGGAGTAAAGAAGGCTTAATAAAGTACTTATTTTGTATTCTTTCATTAAAGGGTTTCATTATAAATCATTTACACTTGATGCAATCTTTCAGTTAAACATAAGTACATTTTTTGCTACAGTTGTCCTGTAAGATTACTTAACAATAATAAAAACCTGTGACTTATTGACACTGTGGGTCTTTTTTTTTCTTTTCTTCGTATAGCAGCTGTTTTATCAGCATGAATGTAAAAGAAGTGAACACAATCATCCTTTGGACGGGGATCATTTATTCCAAAATGTAAAATGTAAAATAACCACAACCCCCCTCCCCCAGAACACTCCAAGAGAGATACAGTCGCTCTGGCAGTCCATTAATTTGTTCAAATTAAATATTATCTTCGAATATTTAAAGGTTAAATGTACGCTGATAATGGATTTAGACAGCCATTAAGCAGTAATTGCTCTTTAATGCTGGTAATCGCAGACATTTTGATGTAACTCACTAAAAATTTACTAAAAGCACATTGACTCTCCTATTTTTTTCCTCATTAGGCAGTCTATTTGTTTAAGTTTAAAGCTTTCCACAAAGTGAATGAATGAAATGAAGAAGTGGGGGACAAAAAAAAAAAGAATTGTGGTTTGCCAGCTAGGGACAAAATATCCATATTTGCCCCCTTTAAAAAAAACATGGCTGCCAGTATTCAAAGTAGGCCTCAAATGTTGCTTTTAAAGAAGTTTGTGGTGACCCAACCAAACTAATTTTGGTGCCCCCTTGACCTATGTATTGCTGAAACTTGTATTATCAAGCTTGAATAAGGTGTCCCCTCCAACTTGGTATTCTAATTGATCTCAGACTAGGCCTTGATTTTGGATTATTCCTCCCAACATTTGTGAGGAGGGCATTGGGATGCTGGGGTTGTGGCCTGTGGAAGAAGGAGTGTCTGTGCTACTGGAAGGGAGCTTGTCAGTAACCATGTATTGCAGTTTGATTAACAGACAGTGAGGTACATACTCACACATTGCACTGTCATTGATAATTCTGCACATATGGGCTGCATTATCTAGTGGGCTCCACTGGGGAGACCACCTACACACTCTTTAAAGCTCGAGTGCCGTGTGTCAGGTGAAATCCAGTGCTCCTATCCATCTTGGCGGCAAACATGGTGCTGGCAAGCTGTTCGGAGAGCAAAGTTAGCACTCAGAAGCTGTTTGGGGGCAAACTTGGCACTGATAAGATGTTTATCGCCAAATATGTCACTGACAAGCTGTATGGGGGCAGATATGGCACTGACAAGCTGTTTGGGGGGAAATACGGCACTTTCAAGCTGTTTATGGACCAATATGGGACCAGTTGCATTGCATGTTCAAAATGCGTTGATACTTAATTACCAACATTTACCCCTGAGAATACGTGATGCTAAGGAGCCAGGCTAGGGAGAGGTAGTGTCACCACTACCACGGTATGTGCAGTATTCATTCTCCGATGTGCAGGGCGATGCCTCTGAAAGGTAGTGTCTGTGAGCCGAGCCTGTGTAGATATACCGACCACCAGCATCCCACCCAGCTGCGCTTGAAAATCTGAGCAGCATGTAGCATCCCGACCCAGTGCAGATTGTTCTGACTATCTGTGTGCTAGTGCTGGTTTGTTTATTGGTCTGTCCATACGCTCTCTCGTTAGAAATAGGCTGGGATGAAAATTGGGGAATAGGGCTGGGTCCTATAGTTCATGAGAACAGGACAGTTGGGAGGTATCCAAACTAAACTCCTTGCTTCATACACCTGATCCAGAACGTGATCTAGAACAAAATATTTCCCACGGCTTAAAGGGGAAGCAAACCATTAAGAAAATGTACTTTCCAAATGATTTCCTATAGCCTTCCTATCACTCCGTAAATTGACATATTCCTTCATCCATTTGCTGCTTCTTCTGTGGTTCCTCCTTGAGAGTAGATCGTGTGATAATCTTAAGTCTTAAGAATATGTTGCATTGTCAGTGTGTTGGGCATAGGGCCCAGAAACACTTATTCATCTTAATTTAGATCTAAAAAGTAATATATGTTTAAGTATTCTTTGCTATTTCACAAAATAGCATGACAATGGTTAACACACTTGCTATAAAAATGCACCAAGATATATTAATGACAAGTTTGTTATGTAATAGGTGCTCTCTCTTTTTTTTTTTTTTTATTTAAAATTACAAATCTGTTTCTAAGTAACTCATTATGGTGAAATTATCATTGACAGAATGTAAAGCATTTCTCAGTAATTTAAAACTCCTCCTCCCCCCCCCCCCCCCCCACATCTCCCCAAAGCACAGCTATGTAATCATATGAATGAATATCCTTTTTTGATAAGACAAATGGAAAGACAGCTAAAAATTAAGAACTGGAAATTATAATGTACGTTTGTTCAAATTACAGGGAAGGTTTTTTTTTAGAGTCGTAGGACCCCCTTAAAAAAATAAAAATATAAAAAATTGTATGCAACTTTTTCCTCTTTCATTTAAGGCAAAAATAGCACATGCATATGTATTCGTGTGAAAAATATGTAATTTTTGTTCTTTTTGTTCTTTTTTTTTTTATTCTTAAAGCTGCCAATTTAAGAAAAAAAAGGCAAATTCTGAAAATTATGCATCGGAAATGGCCATTTATGAATATTTATGTTCTAAACATTATTTATGAGGAGTGAGAGGACTTGTTTTAAAATAATTCTTAATTGATCTTAAGAGCCCTGAAAAAACAAAAAAACAAAAGGAAAGAATTTGAGAGACTCTTTTTCTCTTCTCCCAGAATAATTTGAATGTTGGTGTTGAGTGGTAAAGGACCCACATATTTCTTAGACCAGAGCCCCCTTGTTACTAATCTGGCACTAGGTAGGATGACGAGAACAACCGCACAGGGTTTCGTTGAGAGGCAAATGGCGGTAAAGAGGAAATAGTAGGGCTGACTTGTTTCCCAAATCAGCAGTTACTTTTATGAAGCATTGAGAACGGGGGCCACTACTCAAAGCTTTTCCTATGGCACATCAATGCATTCAAGCTGGTTATATGTCAGGGGTGCAGGGATTGTTACTTGTTGGCCCTCTGTCTGTTGACCCAGGCTGCTATCAGCTATTTAATGGAGCCACGGTTATTAATACATTAACTGGCACAAACTACTGCTCAAAACCGCCAAGGTGAACAGCGCAATTGTTTTATCTTCTCCCAGCTAATCCATGCAGATTGTGTAAGGTTAATAACCTCCAGTTTCTGGTCCTTAATATTATAGGAAAATTAATTTATGCATCATAGAGGTCACTGGATGCAGCAGCTCATTGCAATAAACATCCATTTTCTTGTTTTGTGTGTTTCAAAGTGTGTTTTGGTTCAACTATTCTACCTATCCATCTTCTTGCTGATGATAAGAAAAGAGAAAAAACTCTGAATTGCGAAATTTAAAATTTTGCCGCGTAGGGGGGGAAATTACTTCTTGATTCCAAAAGGCAACCAATTCCTCCTTGGATCACCAAGCTCTAAAATGTTAATGTTGATTCTATCATTTATAACCCTGTATAGTCCTTTTTTAAAAGAACAGGCTAGTCCCCAAACTCACTTTGGTGCATGTTGAAGACTACGACCCTGCTCTCATACACAGTAGGATCACTTAACAGTGCAACACATTGTCTGATGACATTACTAGATAAACAGGGTATTCCGTTCATTTGAATGCAATTATTCTCATTGGTTCCTGAAGAAAAAGAAAAAAAGAAATTGACTTTTTCTCAGCTAGTATGGGCAGTCCTGGTTTCTTGCAAACTGCTGTACTTTCACAAATTCATATAACTATGATTTTTTTTTTTTTATGTTTTGCAATGCAAAATGTAAAACATACATTTTAAAGTACTTTGAAAGCACATTAATATGCATTAACATTTGGAATATCCATCTTGGGCACCAGACAGTCACTTTAAGGACTGGTGCCCATATTTGCACTGCATACTCAAGGTGAGACCTGTAAAGAGTCAAGAGGATATCCTCCTCCTATTAATCATTACCCATTTTTTTTATACACATCAGTAACGTATTGACCTTTGCAGCTTCTGGCTGGCATTGTGCACTTTTGAAAATCTGTCTACAGTTATTCCTATATCCTGCCCAGTCCCCCAATTCGTCTAAATCCTGCTGCAGAGAAAAATCCTCAAGTTTAGACCCTACTTTATTTTGTGTCATCAGCAAACACTGAGACATGGCTCTCAGTGCAACTTGGGAGATCATTAATATAAAGTAGAGGACACAGGACACTGTACTCCGCTTAATACTTCCAGTTTGAGAATTTTCCATTTAAAATAACTCTCTGCATTCTATCTTTTTACCCAGTTTTCAGTCACATAGTACCCTGCTTTTAATATCTTTTAAATACAGGTGGGATTTGTGAGGAGAGACAGCTCCACATCAGATCTCTGTGCTGGCCCTATCAGTGCCTTAAAGTGGCCTTGCATATAGAATACATGTCCTCCCACCTTTATGGGGGCTCTGCTGCCTCACACTTTAACGTGTGTAGCTAACAGGAATCAAGAGGGTTTTTTTTTTTTCCACTGTCCAGTTTAAGAGTGTTGTGACGTACCTTCCAGGACTGGAAGGATTACAACATGGCCCGCAAATGAACTGTGATCCACAATGGTCACTTTGGTGAGCTCCACAATAGCAGAGCTCCGCCAATTCCCACTGCAGGTGTCCATTACACGTACCGCTCCTGAAGAATACACCCTAGTGTGTGTGTGCCTTTTTGTTTTGTTTTTTCCTTCGTGCCAATGGGCTCTGAAAAGATTCATTAATGTGAAATGAATATGCCATAACAGTTGGTTACCACAGAACATGTGCAGGAGGTGCTAATTATCTCGAAAGTAGATTTTTGTTTATTTTTTTTCCCCTTTTCGAGTCGACTCCTGTCAAATTGTTGCTGATGGCTTGGAAGACGCCATCACGCAAAAAACGTAACTGGCGCACACGTAAAAAACCAAAACAAAAAAAACACAATGCCCTCTGAGTTTGACTGTGCCGGTCGACTGCTTAGTGATTACTTGTCTCGCTATGGCTCTCATTTCAGATGTAAATATCTAATGGCTCTCATCAAATAACATTTAAACTTTCTATGAGATTTTTGTGAATGTTCCTCTCCATCACATTTATGAGCAACAATGGGTAAAATGAGCTGGAATTGGAAGGCGGCAGCAAATGGCGGAGGCCTTTGCAGCTGCCTCGTGACGACATAGCTGAACAGTTGAATGGGAGCTCAGTCTTCCATTCATCCGCACAGAGGGAATGTTAGTTAAGCTATAGCATACACACAAAATGGATTCCGCCCACCATTTTCTTCCCATTTTAAATCTAGGAGATGGGGAAGCTATAGAAAGGGGGCCATGTGAAATACAACATGCAACACCTTGGCCAAACATTTGTAAGAAAGAAAAAAAAAAAAAGTCAGTTAATTTAATATTTCGTAAGATTTAATTAATTTAAGCAGCCACAAATCCCGCTTTCCCATTGGCAGGACCCAAAATGGGGACTGTAACTCGCAAATTGGGACATTTGGGAGGCATTGACTAAGTATGTACCTGGTTGTATGTCTCATAGACATA
The DNA here is from genome assembly GCA_036172795.1 of Pelodytes ibericus. Taxonomy (NCBI): domain Eukaryota; kingdom Metazoa; phylum Chordata; class Amphibia; order Anura; family Pelodytidae; genus Pelodytes; species Pelodytes ibericus. The sequence continues at coordinate 203,166,462 of CM069860.1, forward strand.
CATGGTTTAAACGGGAAGCTGCTTATTCAACAGTGTGGAAACCAGAACTTTCCCATCAAATCCAAGACTGTTGGCAGCTATGATAAGACATTTAACAGGTCATGTCAGGTCAAAAGGAAGCTTACAGCGACTGAGAGCTTTATGCTTATGCATGAATGCCTAAAGGGACTGTATCACCTAAACATTTGTTTTTACTACATGTAGAGCATACAAATTTATTGAAAATGATCTATACCTTGTGTTAGCAAAACTGCAAGCAAATGCCTAAATTAGGAGAAAAATGTGTTTTAAATGTGTCTGTGGAGTCCCCTGCTTATGACATCACCTGTGGCACAGTATGCAAATGAACTGTTTTCAATGGAAACGTGTAATTTGCATACCATGCCACAGGTGATGTCATAATCAGGAGACTCCACAGAAACATTTAAAACACATTTTTCTCCTAATTAAGGCATTTACTTGCAGTTTTGCTAACACAATATTTTTTTTATTCTCTACATGCACAGTAAAAACAATGCTCAGGTGATACTGTCCCTTTAAATAATACTGTTCTCTCCTCCACCACTTCTGCTGGAAGGCTATTCCATGCATCCACCACCTTCTCAGAAAAGGGATACCGTGCAGCATGGAATATTTTCTCTAAATGGCAAACTGTGTTTAATTGAGTTGCAGAAATCGGCCCAAAACGGGAATTTTAAAAACCAGTAAATTGGAGAATTTTTTCAACTCGATTTTGAACAACTCACCCCAGTTCACTGTTTTTAGTGTATATATAATCCCTATTTAATATATATATATATAATTATTTTTTTTTTTTTAATTCTTACCTAGTTTGGCTGCTCTGACAAATTGTTTACAGTTTTTTATCCGAGAGGTTGGACCACTGTACAATTTATTGGACTAGAAGTGCATTTTGTTCCAGTGATTTTTTTTTTTGATTTTTTTTTTCCCCATCACCTCAACTAATTTATCTCTGACGCCAGCAACTCATGCATTGTGGATTTCACACACTAATGTCAGTGTCACCAATTATTAGTCTCATGTTTCTTAGTAAGTGACATTAGCAAACTAATCAGATCAGCTTCACCTTGGCAGTTAACATATTTATTACAAATTGATGTTGATTTTTAAATATTGAAGTTAATTGCAGGAGTTGACACCGGTTATCCTCCTCCTCTCCCTCGTTATAAAGCAAAGTCAGGAGAGTGACTGACACATATAAAGGTATCATTATAGGGCAAGGAAACCAAGAGTGTTATTATACAATTTATGTCTTTCCTTTGCTTTGCCCGTTAATCGTCTTCCAGTGCTGTAATCCTTCATATTCTGGATGGATCTACAATTACTGGGAAGAACACTGGGATAGCTATTATACACTATGTACAAAATCTAAACCTTTTCATATAGTTTTTTCTATTTTTTTTTATCCTCTTTTATATTTCTTTGACTTATTTTATTCTTCAGTCTCCTTTTTTTATTTATTTTTCTTTTTATTTCTTATCTTCATGTTCAATCTTTATCTGTCTGGCCTCGTCTTCTGTCTTCCTTCCGTTATTATCAGTTCTCGTAAAAAAACACACAGCTGCTAAGTGTCTCGGATTTCCTGGAACAGTCCTTAGTTTGTACTTGTATGTACTGTTCCAGTGCATTGCTCTAGGAGAGTTTTTTTTTTTTTTTTACATCTCTGTTCTGTATTGATGATATGTTGATCTTTAGGAGAAGTGAGCCTGTGTGTGTCCCCTTTAATTCCCTTTATATAATGCCCACAAAATATGGAAAGGCTGGGTCTATTCACAAAAAGGTGAGTTTGCAGGTACATTGACCATTCCATGTCACCGACTCGATTATATATTGTGCAGGGACAAACCTGGTGAGTTTCTCCTGACAGAAGAGCTCAGCTGCCCATACATAATGCAGAGTTGGCTTTTTAAAAAGTTCACGTTTTTAACTATTCATTACACAGGGCCAACTCTGGTCTTTTCGCAGGAGTAACTCACCAGGATTTTCTCTACACAATCTAGTGTTAAAGGATAACTGTTGCAAAAAATAAAGTTGTGTTTAATTGAAAGATTGCATCAAGTGTAGGCATTTTATATAGAAATGCTTTAATGAAAGAATACAAATAAAGTACTTTATTGAGCCATCTTTACTCCATTTATCTCTACCAGGAGGCAGACATTTTGTTTAGAATCTTCAGATCTTTATTCATCTGAACCAAGGTGAGTGAAGATCTGACCCAAAATTCTAAACAACATGTCTGCCCCCTGAGAGAACTATATGGAGTAAAGACGGCTTAATAAGATACTTAATTTGTATTCTTTCATTAAAGAGTTTCTTTATAAATAACCTACACTTGATGCATTCTTTTAATTGAACATAAAGGACAACGGTAGCAAAAATTACCTTAAGTTAGTGAGATGGAATGTTCCTCTCACCTCATCTCACCTGCAACTCACCTTTGAGTGAACAGATCCCAATATTTGTATGGGGTTGAGAGATTACTACCCTTTTTAATTCAGCTTTTATTTTTAACATTGTTCTGTTTTCTCTAATATCCTTGTTATAGCCGACTGCTTAGGTGATATTGTAGCCAACATGATAACAATAAAACGTAAAGGCTGAATGATACAATTAAATTAAATTTAACTAAACATGATTTGAGCATTGTAATTATGCCTGGATGACAACAGAAGGAACCTCAGGAACAGCAGAAATTAGCAAAGTGGAAACCAATAGACTCTTCTCGTAGAGTATATTTAACTGATTAAAGTTTGGTGGAAAAACACAGATCAGCCTCACATTATCGGTTTAATATACAAACACCAAAGGGCCAGGTGAGGGTAGTGGAAAACTAAGGCCCCTGGGGGGAGGGACACAAATTAGTGGCCCAGGTTGCTACTTTATCAGCCCACCCATTTTCATCCAAGACATGCAGAAATATATGGTCAAGAGAGATTGGTGCAACCCCAGCCTATTGCATCAGCCCAGGGGGCAAATCGTCCCCTAACCCTTGAGGCAAATCATGTTAAATCTATGGAGTCAATAGCAAAGCCATTGTATTTTTGTTTTGTTTTTAATAAACCTTTTGAGTATATATATATGTACTTTTATTGTTTGTTTTGTGTCTCTGTGCACTGAATGCTTTGGTTATTGTGTATACCTAAGGCAGACTTTGTTGTAATCATTACTTTATTTCACATAGTCTTTTTTTTTTATATATATAATAATTCTGTAATTTTGAGTTTAGAAAGTTTGGTATGAATGGCTCAGCTTGCAGCCCACAACACACACGTGGAGAGCGAGGGTTTTTTTGATTAGCCGTGGTTTCAAAAGAAAAAAATGCAGCCCACATGACTAAACTGGCATAGGGTATGATTTCAAGGAAGTCTAGTCATTTTCATAGTAAAACTAGAGTAGAGTATCGATACTGTGACACTGTGGAGTCAGCCAGGCAAATCTTTGGTTGCGATAAACAAACACAGGAATTGGTTTGATATCGCTCACAGCTTAACAGGGATACTCTTTATTATGGGTCTGTGTTTCGGCCTACTGCTGTTGGCGTACCTACCACTGGTGCAGGGGTCGAAGCTGCAACCGGGCCCGTCACTCCAGGGGCCTGCCCGCCCTGCGACCCCTGCACAAATATAAAAAAAAATGTCTGGGCAAACGGGGCAGCTGCCCAGGGCCCATTCATTCTTGGGGCCCAAAGCAGCTGCCCCGTGGGCCCCCGCTGCCCGTGTGACTGTCTCACACTGAGACAGTCACTAACGGGCAGCAGCCGTGTGATCCGCATACGTCGGAAACGTCACTTTGTGCGTGCAGGAAACATTGCGGAGGAGACGGGTTGACGAGCATCATACAGGCAAGTAGGGGGGGGGGGGAATACTACTGGCAAAGGGGCACACAACGGGCAAATGGGCACAAAAATGGAAAATGGACAAATAACAGGCAAATGGGCAAATAACTGGCACATGGGCAAACAGGCAAATGGGCAAATAACTGGAGATGGGCAAATAACTGGCACATGGGCAAACAGGCAAATGGGCAAATAACTGGCACATGGGCAAACAGGCAAATGGGCAAATAACTGGAAAATAGGCAAATAACTGGAGATTATTTGCCCATTAATAAATAACCGGATTTGCCGGGACAGTCCCGTGAAAACCAAGATTGTCCCGGGGGAATTGTCACCCCGGGACAATCCCAGCAATTTGCGCTGTTTTAGCGCGATCGCGACGTCGCGTCACGTGACCCGCGCAGTTCAGTCTGTGTGAGCTGAGCTCACATCAGCCTGCTTTAGCCATCCCTGCCACACGCGTCTGCTGGAAGCAGGCAGGACTCGTGTGACAGGCTGATGTGAGCTCAGCTCACAGACTGAACGGAGCGGGGGAGTTTTTTTTTTTTTTAAACTTTAATCAATACAAACAAACCTGTTGACGGTGCACGGAGGAGACATGGAGCAGTTGAGTAATGGGGAAGGAGGGTGGTGGCATGTAACTGGCGCATCAGGGCATATTACTGGGCATTTAAACTGTGGCATATTACTGGGCATTTAAACTGTGGCATATTACTGGCCATTTAAGCTGGGGCATCAGGCTGGACATATTACTGGGAAATTAAACTGGGGCATCAGGCTGGGCATATTACTGGGCAATTAAACTATGGCATATTACTGGGCAATTAAATTGTGACATATTACTGGGGCATCAGGCAAGGCATATTACTGGGCAATTAAACTGGCATATTACTGGCAATTATTTTGGGCATATTACTGGGAAATTAAACTGGGGCATCAGGCTGGGCATATTACTGGGAAATTAAACTGGGGAATCAGGCTGGGCAATTAAACTATGGCATATTACTGGGCATTTAAACTGTGGCATATTACTGGGCATCAGGCAAGGCATATTACTGGGCAATTAAACTGGCATATTACTGGGCAATTATTCTGGGCATATTACTGGGCAATTATGCTGGGCATATTACTAGGCAATTAAACTGGTATATTACTGGGGGATCAGGCTGGGCAATTTTACTGGGGCATCAGGCTGGGCATATTACTGGGCAATTAAACTGTGGCATATTACTGGGCAATTAAACTGACATATTACTGGGCAATTAAACTATGACATATTACTGGGCAATTAAACTATGGCATATTACTGAGCAATTAAATTGTGACATATTACTGGGGGATCAGGCTGGGCAATTAAACGGTGGCAAATTACTGGGCAATTAAACTGTAGCATATTACTGGGAAATTAAACTGGCATATTACTTGAACAATTAAACTATGGCATATTACTGGGCAATTAAATTGTGACATATTTTTTATGAGTTTAAGCATTAGTGGGATAGGTATAAGGCTATCCTAGATATAAGATAAGGTCAGGGACTAATGAAAGTATTACTTTACTGAGAGGGTAGTGGATGTATGGAATAGTCTTCCAGTAGAAGTGGTAGAGGTTAATACAGTGAAGGAGTTTAAGCATGCATGGGATAGGTATAAGGCTATCCTAGATATAAGATAAGGTCAGGGACTAATGAAAGTATTACTTTACTGAGAGGGTAGTGGATGTATGGAACAGTCTTCCAGTAGAGGTGTAAAGGTTAATACATGAAGGAGTTTAATCATGCATGGCATATGAATAAGGCTATCCTAGATATAAGATAAGGCCAGTAACTAATGAAAGTATTACTTTACTGAGAGGGTAGTGGATGTATGGAACAGTCTTCCAGTAGAGGTGTAAAGGTTAATACATGAAGGAGTATGGGATAGGTATAAGGCTATCCTAGATAAAAGACAAGGCCAGGCACAAAGCAGAACAGTTGGGAGGCATGTAAGTGGCATTTATGGGTTGTAGTGGCATGGGGGGTCGGGGGGGGGGGGTGGAGGGCCCTGGGGAAATTTTTGCACCGGGGCCCTGTGGTTTCTAGTTATGCCTCTGGCTGCTCGATATACATAACTCTGAAGTGCAAGGATGAACGGTGGATTTGGGACTTCAGGCCGAGTTGCCTTGAGTTTTAGTTGGTGGTAGGTGGCAACGTGGCTCACGGTGGACATCTATTAGGGTCTGTGGTGGACAATTTTTTTTAAACGTTTTAAACGTTCTATGGACCTTCCCAACCCTGGCACAGATTCTGACATTCGTCACCCAGACCTGCCTTCTCCTCAGGACTGCCCCCTTCTTTTCCCAGCAATACGAGGATGGGGTCGGATCTGCAATGTTCACAGATTTCACCGTGGGGAAATAAGACCTGGTGAAGAAACCACATTGAGCCCCCGCACCAGGCCAATATTTCTCATGGAAGGGGGAGATTAAGTAAAATAATAGTAAATTCAATCTCACTCGCGTCTTCAAGATTTCGCCCGAGCTGCCCCCTCTCTCCCTTCCGCAGAGCATCCAGCTCTCTCCCTCCTTTTCAAACTTTAAAAAGTCTCTCAAAACTCATCTCTTTAGAGAGGCTTACCACCCAACTCACTAGAATACCGGTCACTTTACCTCTAGTTGATCCCACCTAGCTGGAACACACACAATTCATCTTTGGCCTATCCCACCTAGTGCCTACTACAACTACCTTCCATCTGACCTCTCCAATCCCTTATGTGTCTCATGTACCCCATTCCCTCTAGATTGTAAGCTTGCGAGCAGGGCTCTCTACCTCATGTACCAGTCTGTTCTAGTTTGTCTAACTTAGTATGTAGTTCCCTTTTATGCTCTGTACCTAGCGCTATGTAAATTGTTGGCGCTGTATAAATAAATGGTAATGTAATGTAATCCCCAACGACTGGAGTAAAATGTCTAACTATGTCTGTGATACTGGACAGTCATGGACCCTCTCAAAAGGATGGCTCGGGGGCATTGTGCCTTCTGCCCTCCCAGTTGGTCCACCCAGTACATGTGCAGCTTGATAAAAAAATAAATAAAAAAAAGCCAATAATGATAAGAATTTAAGAGGTATTAAGGCTTCCTGACTTAACACCAAAAAAAATGAAACTACCGTCTCTTTAAACAGGCATAGCACAAACTCGTTTGTCACAATATATTCTCTTTAAGAGCTATTATTCTTCTCTTCCTCTAAATGGATTGAAATTTAATAAGCATTTCATGATTTTATTTGCTTTTTCTTTTACTGCTTTGGGAACACATGATTTACTTTAATAACTCCTTCAAGTAAATATATATATATATCTTCTTACTGCACTCAGCTCGGAGTGTATAATGCTCGTATAATGTACATTCACAGCTCGCAGTGTATGTATAATGTACATTCACAGCTCGGAGTGTATAATGCTCGTATAATGTACATTCACAGCTCGCAGTGTATGTATAATGTACATTCACAGCTCGGAGTGTATAATGCTCGTATAATGTACATTCACAGCTCGGAGGGTATGTATAATGTACATTCACAGCTCGGAGGGTATGTATAATGTACATTCACAGCTCGGAGGGTATGTATAATGTACATTCACAGCTCGCAGTGTATGTATAATGTACATTCACAGCTCGGAGTGTATAATGCTCGTATAATGTACATTCACAGCTCGGAGTGTATGTATAATGTACATTCACAGCTCGGAGTGTATAATGCTCGTTTAATGTACATTCACACCTCGGAGGGTATGTATAATGTACATTCACAGCTCGGAGTGTATGTATAATGTACATTCACTGCAGATTTACAGCTAATTTCGCTCCATTTATTTTGGACTCATAGAATGGAAACTGGTTACGACCCACCCCAAAGTTACGTTTGATCACGAGGTGTATCAGATGAGCGTTTGTTATCTTCAGACACACTGTTTTTGGAGAATCTATAAAACTATGCCAAGAGCAGTATAACTGTAATGACATAATAATGTGGGATCCATATAGGCTGTAAAGAAGTGGTGGCTACCCTTGGCACTGCAGATGTTTGGAAACTGCCTATCCCTCATTGCTCTGTGATACGTAGGACTGACAGCATTGTGGAATACTTAAATTCAACGTGCAACAATACAGGAGATTATCATAACATTATATTTTACATTTTTAAATATTTGAAGTTACCTTTAAATATTTAAAAATGTAAAAAAAAATATAAAAAATGTATAAAACAGTGTTAAGATAATATGTTGTACTGTTGCACACTGAATTTATGTATTGCTCTGTGTGAATTTTGGTTACTGCAGTGGTGCGCTATATTACCTATGCCGGTTATGGGGTTCTGTCCAAATTCTAGGTGTTTGTGCGACTGAGCATAATGGGATATGTAGTTTCCCAAGGTTAGTCCGTAAATCATACAAAGTAAGCTTACTGCTGGTTTGTAGTTACAAATGATTCTACCCATGGGGAGTCGCAGGCCAGGTAATTGGGCAAATGTTCAGGGTATTTTGCTTGGTCTATTGACCCCAGAAGCACCTCTTATGCTGTGGGGAATCAAGGTGAACATGCAGGGAATCTGTCTAACCCTCCAGTCATTGCATATGGACTGAGGGAAGAGAAGGAAGCCACGGACCCAAGGCACTCTATCACCCCTAAACACTGCTTATAACATGAATGGAAAAATGATGAAAAATGATCTATATATAATGTGTGGGCTTAAATTGCACGCAAAATGCATAAAAATAAGTGAAATGTGTTTTAAAAGTCTGTGGTATCTCCTGTTTATGACATCACCTGCTTATGACATCACCTTGTGGTCTGATATGCATATAACACATAACCCATTGAAAATGGGCTCAATTGCATATCAGGCAACACAAAGGGATGTCATAAGTAGCAGACACCACAGACATTTGTAACATATTTTTTTTGTATTTTATGTATTTCCTTGTAACTTTACATAGAAACATAGAATGTGTCGGCAGATAAGAACCATTCGGTCCATCTAGTCTGCCCAATTTTCTAAATACTTTTATTAGTCCCCCGTTCCCGGTCTTATAGCTAGGATAGCCTTGTGCCTATCCCACGCATGTTTAAAAACCTTGACTGTGTTTACCTCTACCACTTCTGCTGGCAGGCTATTCCATACATCCACTACCCTCTCAGTAAAGTAATACTTCCGGATATTACTTTTAAATCTTTGCCCCTCTAATTTAAGACTATGTCCTCTAGTTGTGGTAGTTTTACTTTTTCTAAATATACTCTCTTCCTTTACTGTGTTGATTCCCTTTAAGTATTTAAATGTTTCTATCATATCCCCCCCCCGTTACGTCTTTCCTCCAAGCGATACATGTTAAGAAGCTTACACCTTTCCTGGTAAGTTTTATCCTTCAACCCATGAACCAGTTTAGTAGCCCTTCCCTGAACTCTCTCCATAGTATCAATATCCTTCTGGAGATACGGTCTCCAGTACTGCGTACAATACTCCAAGTGAGGTCTCACCAGTGCTCTGTACAATGGCATGAGCACATCCTCTCCCTATACAACCAAGCATTCTGATTATACCTCTCCCTATGCAACCAAGCATTCTGCTAATACCTCTCCTTATGCAACCAAGCAATCTGCTAATACCTCTCCCTATGCCACCAAGCATTCTGCTAATACCTCTCCCTATGCAACCAACCATTCTGCTAATACCTCTCCTTATGCAACCAAGCAATCTGCTAATACCTCTCCTTATGCAACCAAGCAATCTGCTAATACCTCTCCCTATGCAACCAAGCATTATGCTAATACCTCTCCCTATACAACCAAGCATTCTGCTAATACCTCTCCCTATGCAACCAAGTATTCTGCTTATATCTCTTCCTATACAACCAAGCATTCTGCTAACACCTCTCCCTATACAACCAAGCATTCTGCTAATACCTCTCCCTATGCAACCAAGCAATCTGCTAATACCTCTCCCTATGCAACCAAGCATTCTGCTAATACCTCTCCCTATACAACCAAGCATTCTGCTAATACCTCTCCCCATGCCACCAAGCATTCTGCTAATACCTCTCCCTATACAACCAAGCATTCTGCTAATACCTCTCCCTATACAACAAAGCATTCTGCTAATACCTCTCCTTATGCAACCAAGCAATCTGCTAATACCTCTCCCTATGCAACCAAGCATTCTGCTAATACCTCTCCCTATACAACCAAGCATTCTGCTAATACCTCTCCCTATGCCACCAAGCATTCTGCTAATACCTCTCCCTATACAACCAAGCATTCTGCTAATACCTCTCCCTATGCAACCAAGCATTCTGCTTATATCTCTTCCTATACAACCAAGCATTCTGCTAATACCTCTCCCTATACAACCAAGCAATCTGCTAATACCTCTCCCTATGCAACCAAGCAATCTGCTAATACCTCTCCCTATGCAACCAAGCATTCTGCTAATACCTCTCCTTATGCAACCAAGCAATCTGCTAATACCTCTCCCTATGCCACCAAGCATTCTGCTAATACCTCTCCCTATACAACCAAGCATTCTGCTAATACCTCTCCCTATGCAACCAAGCATTCTGCTTATATCTCTTCCTATACAACCAAGCATTCTGCTAATACCTCTCCCTATACAACCAAGCATTCTGCTAATACCTCTCCTTATGCAACCAAGCAATCTGCTAATACATCTCCTTATGCAACCAAGCAATCTGCTAATACCTCTCCCTATGCCACCAAGCATTCTGCTAATACCTCTCCCTAAACAACCAAGCATTCTGCTAATACCTCTCCCTATGCAACCAAGCATTCTGCTTATATCTCTTCCTATACAACCAAGCATTCTGCTAATACCTCTCCCTATGCAACCAAGCATTCTGCTAATACCTCTCCCTATACAACCAAGCATTCTGCTAATACCTCTCCCTATGCAACCAAGTATTCTGCTTATATCTCTTCCTATACAACCAAGCATTCTGCTAACACCTCTCCCTATACAACCAAGCAATCTGCTAATACCTCTCCCTATGCAACCAAGCAATCTGCTAATACCTCTCCTTATGCAACCAAGCATTCTGCTAATACCTCTCCCTATACAACCAAGCATTCTGCTAATACCTCTCCCCATGCCACCAAGCATTCTGCTAATACCTCTCCCTATACAACCAAGCATTCTGCTAATACCTCTCCCTATACAACAAAGCATTCTGCTAATACCTCTCCTTATGCAACCAAGCAATCTGCTAATACCTCTCCCTATGCAACCAAGCATTCTGCTAATACCTCTCCCTATACAACCAAGCATTCTGCTAATACCTCTCCCTATGCCACCAAGCATTCTGCTAATACCTCTCCCTATACAACCAAGCATTCTGCTAATACCTCTCCCTATGCAACCAAGCATTCTGCTTATATCTCTTCATATACAACCAAGCATTCTGCTAATACCTCTCCCTATACAACAAAGCATTCTGCTAATACCTCTCCCTATGCAACCAAGCAATCTGCTAATACCTCTCCCTATGCAACCAAGCATTCTGCTAATACCTCTCCTTATGCAACCAAGCAATCTGCTAATACCTCTCCCTATGCCACCAAGCATTCTGCTAATACCTCTCCCTATACAATCAAGCATTCTGCTAATACCTCTCCCTATGCAACCAAGCATTCTGCTTATATCTCTTCCTATACAACCAAGCATTCTGCTAATACCTCTCCCTATACAACCAAGCATTCTGCTAATACCTCTCCTTATGCAACCAAGCAATCTGCTAATACCTCTCCCTATGCAACCAAGCATTCTGCTAATACCTCTCCTTATGCAACCAAGCAATCTGCTAATACCTCTCCCTATGCCACCAAGCATTCTGCTAATACCTCTCCCTAAACAACCAAGCATTCTGCTAATACCTCTCCCTATGCAACCAAGCATTCTTCTTATATCTCTTCCTATACAACCAAGCATTCTTCTTATATCTCTTCCTATACAACCAAGCATTCTGCTAATACCTCTCCCTATACAACCAAGCAATCTGCTAATACCTCTCCCTATGCAACCAAGCATTCTGCTAATACCTCTCCCTATACAACCAAGCATTCTGCTAATACCTCTCCCTATACAACCAAGCATTCTGCTAATACCTCTCCTTATGCAACCAAGCAATCTGCTAATACCTCTCCCTTTGCAACCAAGCATTCTGCTAATACCTCTCCTTATGCAACCAAGCAATCTGCTAATACCTCTCCTTATGCAACCAAGCAATCTGCTAATACCTCTCCCTATACAACCAAGCATTCTGCTAATACCTCTCCCTATGCAACCAAGCATTCTGCTAATACCTCTCCCTATACAACCAAGCATTTTGCTAATACCTCTCCCTATGTAACCAAGCATTCTGCCAATACCTCTCCCTATACAACCAAGCATTCTGCTAATACCTCTCCCTATGCAACCAAGCATTCTGCTAATACCTCTCCCTATACAACCAAGCTTTCTGCTAATACCTCTCCATAAACAACCAAGCATTCTGCTTATATCTCTTCCTATACAACCAAGCATTCTGCTTATATCTCTTCCTATACAACCAAGCATTCCAATGCGTACAGTGTTTTTTTTTTTAATAAGGTTTGTTATTTTTACTGGGTTCCATTATTGGACAGCTACCAAAATGTGTTCTGGAGACTCACCTGCTCAATTCAATAAAAACTATTTGTGTGCATTGTGTTGTTTTAGTGCCATATACCCAGTTAAGTGGCCAATTCCTGTCAGTAAATTTTCTGCAGTCTCAGGATGAAATCCCGGGGTCACACTGTCAGGAACTGACCTTTAATATCGTACATGGATTATTCGAATACCTTTAGGGGGTTGAGAACTCAGCGATCTCCACAGCCATAGGTTAGTAGCAGTGCGTATGGTCCGCAGTCAAAGGAAGATCCCATAAATGGGCGGGGCTTGCCTCCTGAAGAGGGTAAGGGTTCTGTCCAAATGAGAAACTTGGTTAGAACCATTTGATTTCCACAATTAACAAGTGTCGACTACCACATTTTTTCGATGTAGTGTGAATGGGTTAATGTTAAGGTGAGCTGGTTTATAAAATTAATTATCCCGGTTACGTTAGGTTCTTTTTTTGGGTTTTTGTTTTGGTTTTTGATACTGCCCAGCAGACTCCCACATTTCTGAAATAAAATACATCCAGCTAGTAAAAAAAGGAAAATATACAGCTGCTATTTTAAATTCTACGCACCTATTGAAAATAATAATGGCCTCCCTATAATGTGGGGGTTGGTCATAGTCTTTCATGTGCCAGATAACCCATTAAACATGTTCTCTACCTTCTCCCCCGCTCGCATTTTATTACACACCTGCCAGAGACTGATTAGCATTTTTGTTCTGGGTTTGAGCAGTATTCGATGTATACAGCTGGTCGGGTTTGTTGAAATTTATAGTATGTGTTCTAACCACATAATTTGAGCCCATCCATCCAAGTGACTGGTCCATTCAGCTCTACATATAGAAATGTTACGTTACCCAATGGCTGGATTACAACACCTTTTTTTGTAACATTTTCAAATCCATTTACTAAAAATTACAGAACTCTCTTTTTTCCCGTTAGGCCACTGTGTGTAGAATTCCCCCCAGGAATATATAAAAAAAAAAAAAAAACTTTATATGCCATGAGAGTTTTTTTTAAACTCTTTATTTTACATTTTTAATTGTAAGTACATTGGTGGCACTGTTACAAACACTGTACATTTAAAGTAGCATATATTACAAATTACTTTGAAAAAGTTAAAATCTATTCTAGATTTGTTTATATTTATAAGAATGGTTACTATAGCAGAAAAAAATATGATTATTATTAACAGAAACTCTTCTTTTTTTTTTTTATCAGTTATTTTTGGTATTTTAGGATCCATATCACCCACGTGAGTTTTTGGTATGGTCCACTTGTCTTTCCAAGAGTCTATCTTTCCTTCATGTAAGACAGATATATGTTTGTAGTCGCAGTTTGTGTTTATTGGTTGGATTTCTCTGGTACCATTTGGGTTTTTTCCATTCTCTGGCAATTTCTGATTGGGCTGCAATTAAAATACGTTTAACTAGGGACTTGTTCTTTGGGTTCACGGTGTCAGGCATAATGAGAAATAATGTGCATTCAACTGTGGGAGCTGAGATTATTGATAACATGAAAAATTTGTTTTAAAAAAATCTTTATTTATTGCAGTGCTAGACCACGAGATATGCAGCATGGTTAATATTGATTCACAATGTCTCCAGCTTGTGAATACAGGCTAGTGGGTAGAAGCTTTGTAACTCTATGGGTTAAGGGTTCAGTTCCTGGCAGGGTTGACTCAGCTCTTCATTTTTATTTTATTTTATAAATTAGGGTAATGGATCCCTGGTTGTTGGGAAAAGTAACATCCCCAGGAAAGTCTGAACATGCCCTCATTATACATTTTGCTATTATTATTATCTCCTTCACGTCAATGAATGCTTCCTTAACAGTATAGCATTGGGGCACCCAAACAGAAAATAAAAAAGTATGGATCGTGACAAGTACAACACATTTAGAGACACTGTGCCTCTTCACTTGTGCTGCGATAATAAAGGCAAAAATTGAAAAAAGTGTAGTGTGTTTTTAAGGGGAGACAACCTATAGATAAATGTCAATGTTCTTAAACCCGGTCATCTAAACCCAGTAAATATAGAGCATACAATTGATCTGTACATTCTGCTGGCAGAATTGCAAGCAAATGCATGGAGTAATAGAAGCGTGTTTTCAAATTGTCTCCTGTTAATGACATCATCTATGGCTTGATATTCAAATGTGCAATTTGCATACAAAGGTGCAAGGCAATGTCCTGAACAGGAGACTCCGGTGTATCCTGTTCAGGACATTGCCTTGCACCTTGGTATGCAAATACTTTTAAAACTCTTTTTTTTTTTTTTTTCTCTTAGGCTATGTATTTAATTGCAGTTCTGCTAACAATCCATAGATGTTGTGACAGAGTGCCTGGTAAACATCGATTCGATACTCTTTATGATTTTGATATGGTTTCCATGTTTTTGGGATTTCCAAGCTTTTCAACAAGGTTGTGCCATGTAAAATTATCCCACCATAAACCTAGATTCCAGCAGGTGTACTCAAACTTTTGACTAGTCCCCGTACGTGGAGCTCATAAACCCAATTCCTGCACATTAAATTAATATATATGTTTATTCTAAACGGTCTCCATTGAAGAGGGCCGATCCGGCCAAACTTCAATACGACGCACATCACAGACTGCTGTAGCCCGGGATCCACACTGGTAATAAACAGGGAAATGAACATTTTATATTCTATAAATACATAATCATCTCTTCTCTCAGTTCAGTGGGAAGGAGGTCTTTGTAGGAGGTTGCTATCTTAAGCCAAAATCCCTTGCTGCCAAGTCTCCGAAATTGCTTCGGCCTGTGAGTATGTGCGGAGCTTGCAAACCAACTGGAAAGTGTCCATGGATTTCATGAACCTATCTGTTCTTTGTAGACTGGCAACCTGAGTCGTGTTTGTAAATATAAGGTCTATATATTTATTAAATCGCATTAATGGTCTTTTTTTTTCTTTTTCTTCTTCTTTTTTTGCATTACTTTTTTTTTTTTTTTCAGTTCCGCTTTTATATAAAGGAAACCACAACCCTGTCATGTGTTTATTAATTCAGGGCTAGATTAATATCGGGGTCTAACGCTCTCAGTAAGTATATTATGTATATATATATATATATATGTGTTTAAATAGCGGGCTTCTTTTTTTTTATCAAGGGGAACGTTTCTTAAAGGACAAATGTCAGAAAAAAACAAAGTTACGTTTAACTGAAAGTCTAGACATTTCCGAAATTCCTTAATGAAGGAATACAAATAAAACACCTCTCTGTATAGCTCTATCGGGCAGACATGTTGTTTAGAATGTTGTTTAGAATCTTGGGTCAAATCTTCTTTCATCTTGGGTCAGACCCATCTGGCATAAGATTCTAAACATGTCTGCACCCTGACACGTCCATATGGAGCAAGGAGGTGCTTTGTTTGAATTTGTTCATTAAAGAATTTCTATTTAAAATGTCTACAGTTTATGCAATCTTTCATTGCCAACAGTTGGCATTCAATAGATTAAGCTGAAAATCTTAAAAAATTAAGGTATATTAAACCTCTAAAAACTATGCAATAATTATTTACACCACATTCATTTTTATTTATTTGAGAGCCTATGAGTAAGTGCCCAGAGGCACCAAACGCGTCAGGCTATTAGGGTGGTGGTCGTTTATCTGTGATCTGTCTTTTCACGAGTGACTATGAATTATTAAAGGCACCATCTTACTTTTAAACCAGATTGTGAGGTCTCTCTGCCATTCCTTCTCCCGTTTGCTTTTTGAGTTTATTTATATAGAGACAATAATCTAACCGTCTTCACGACATTGGACGTGCCAGGCAGGTCGATGCCAACATAGGACATGTCTGGCATATTCTGCGGTGGAATTAGGGTTGCCACCTTTTCCACCCAAAAATACTGGCCTGGCTAGTGTTGCCATAGACTTAACATTGGCAGCTAGCCATATTTGTACCGGCCTGCTGGTTAAATACCAGCTGGGTGGCAACCCTAGGTCAGATGAGGGGTGTTAGCGATCACTGTAGTGAATGTGGGCACCGTATTGGAGAGCAGCATGCCACTCCAATATGGCGCTGCCCTGTTGCTGCAAGAGCTTCAGAAGTGATCAACAGTCACTTCCGTTGCTCTTTTGCTAGACTGCCCCTAGTGGCAGCCAGCAGCATTGCACTACAAAAAATGGCTACGTTAGCCTTAGATCTTAGGGTTGGTGTTAACATTAAGGTTAGTTTTTGGGGCTAGGAGACAAAAGATCACTGGAGGAGAAAATGGTTGGGAAACAAAAAAACCCTACTTTCAGTTATTGCCTTATAACCTGCAAAAAACAACAGAAAACATGTACACTTGGGCTATTTCTATGTTTAGGACAACTTTTAGAATCTATTTAGCAGATTTTGTTATTTGCAATTGTAGATGTGTAAAAGATTTTTCATGTTTCAAATTAGAATTTTTTTTTTTTCACAAAATAATAAATGATATGATTTGATGAAAATAATGGTATCTAAAAAAAAATATGCCCTTCATCGCCAATAAAAATAAAATATATACAAAACACAAAAACTGTCTTCCCACCCTAATAAAGTTGACAAATATATAAACATAATATAAAGGAGAGGTTTTAGTTATATGAATTGGCCAAAACATAATTAAGCTTACCCGCCACGTCAAGGCACACTCTCACTAAGCGTACCTTCGTATCAGACACTTCAAAATGTACTTGACTTGGTACAGACCAAAATGTGACTCCTTTCAGCTGCAAGTATGAATGCAATGTTTTATGGTTCGTGCACAATACAGCTGGACAGCTCTGGTTAATAATACCCTTTTTAAATATACCCTGGGGGATATAAATATATAAATATACCCTGGGGTGCAGTTGGGACACCATTAGAATCTGCACATAAGTCTAAAATTAATAAACACCCAACCCCCCCAAAAAACCTGTCCGACAACAGCAGCACCATGAAAATAGATTCATAAAAACTACAAAAATGTCTTTACATCCCCTTATTGCAGCAAAATTCCCCCTCTTCTGGCGAAAAATTGTCTTGCGGTAATAGAATGAATTAATGTACTGTACAACAGTGCTTTGTAATTTACTAATAATGGAGCAAATAGCAGGGACATTCTATTGGATTCCATAGTGATTGCTACACTTTTAGAACTTTTAGCCACGAATTTGCACTTGATACATAAGTCGGAGGATAACAATGTGTGTATAAAATTCATTAGGTCATCTCTGTGAATACTTTACCTGAACATACCAGAAACCAATAGGGCTTGTAATGTTTTCTGTTTGAAAGCAATTTGTGTTGAGTTTTTAGAAACTTTGGACACCAAAAGCCGCACACCCCTGTCTCCTTACATGACCCCACCGGTGATGCAGGACACCGAGGGGTTGCTTCCTGAGCTACCGTACTCTACTATGGCCTAATTGTCCAGTTGCAATTCTCCCATAGTACTCTGCCTATATGGTAGTGCCCATGAATGTGAGGAGACACTGAAGAGTCGTGATTGGTTTGAAGAAGTGGGGGCGGCTCCCTGCATGGCGGAGAAGTACAGGCCGGATAGGGTTGCCACCTGGCCAATATTTTTTTACTGGCAGGATGGTAAAAATTTGGCTTGACCCCAATGTTAAGTCTATGGAGGTAGTAGCATAGCCGGTATTTTTTGGAAGAAAAGGTGGCAATCCTAGGGCCATTCCCGGAATATGGGAGTTGAAGTATATTAGCAAGTGGGGCCACAGTTACATGCCGTGTTTTAAGTTGTAGGAAATTGTTCATTTATTGATAAATATGCTACAAAAAAATAGCTTGAAAACCAATATTCTGTTTTTTTTTTTTTTGTGTGTGTCTCTCTCTCTCTCTGAAGCCCCGGACCCCTCCGAATACTCAAGCAGGATAATGTATGACAGTTGTTAAAAACCTGGCATATTTTGTAAGCTTTTCGATAAGAAAATGTGTGAATGAGAGGGAAGTGTAGAGCAAGCAATCAATATGACAATATATTACTACGATAACTCACAGCCTTACAGATTGCGGTGTAAATCCTGCACTCATATTATATATGAGAATTTCAAGGCCAAACAGGTCAGTTTTTTATATATATATATATTTTTTTTTTTTTCTCGAGATGTGATGGGCAAACCACTCCGGTCATCAGACCCGATACACAACAGCGACTTTTAATCATTCCCGTATTGGCCCAATAAAAAAAATTGTCACCAGTGCGCAATAATACGAGAAACTCCTGTTCTAAGTGTTATTCAAATCCGGGTAATGGGCAGGTTGTGAAATCTCTGTTTATGCTCCTTCGTCCAATAAAAAAAAAATCTACAGAGAATTTAAATTGAGAACCATCATTTCATACTAGTTTATGATTAGACTGACATGGATTTCACCAAGGATCAATTGGTTCCTTTTATGTATCTGTAATGGATCATAAAACACTTGCGGTTTCATTGCATTAACAGTCTCAATGATGCAACATGGAATATACTTTTTCTTTTTTACATTATCATAAAGAACCTTACTGAGTAGTTGAGTTCCATAAACCAGTGATTTATATGAATTTTTGGAGCATGCCTGACAACGGTCTCAGATCTCTTGAGTATCCAAGCTGGACAAACGCGGAGCGCTAGATTGTCACGGCGCCTTTGAATTTTACCCAATGCCCTTGACCCGCCGTTGCTTCCACTTCATTTTAATAGAAATTCTTAATCTAACCTAAAGATAATGGTAATAACACCAAAGCGGGTCATATGTATTAAAAAGTCCTGCTCCAAAAGTGTCATAGAGGTGAAATAATCCCAACAAACTTACCCTTTGGACAAGTCCTCTCCCGACAAATAAGACGCTGTCCCAGCAAGACTGCGGCCTACGCACAGTGCCGGCAAGGCAGACATGCATAGCCTAAATGGGCAAGATATTCGCTCTGTACTGTTTGTTCTGGAGCTCAGTAACCCATTGTGTGACGCCCTGTATCCCCACCCCCCTTTTTTTTCTCTGCATCTTATGTCGATCAGGATAAAATACCAGACCAGGTTAACACCAATTTATTTGCACATAGGGTTGCCACCTGACCGATGTTTGATCGGCAGGACTATAAAAAAAAAAAAAAAATTGGCTTACAGCCAGTGCTAAGTCTATTGAGACTATAGGCTGGTATTTTTATCTGACAAAAAGGTGGCAATCCTATTTTCCCAGCTATGCCGCTTCCTAGAAAATGTCCACAGCCCAGATAGCTTGGTTCACTGTCTTTAACAATTATTTTTTCTTTTGGATTCTGTTGCAAGGGATTCTAGGGCACAGTTCTAAAAGTGATGCATTAACCATGGCAGCCAATAGCATGTAGCTGCTGATTCACTTTTAGAACCTTATCCCAGAATGGCTATTTATACAGAACCCCAAATAGATTGTCCAAGAAATCAAGACCATTTTGGAACTTTTTGGTCATTTAAAATGCTTCTTCTAATTATTACTTTCTTTGGTAGACGATTATTCATTTTTTACACCTGTTTCTGTTCCAGACTTTACAACTTACAATAAGCCATCTGATTCTCCAAAGGGTTAAAGGAAAGTTCACATAAACTTTTCATAACATTTCCTTTTCCGAAAGTATTAAAAAAAATTAAAATAAAATAAATTCTTTGTGTGACGGCAGACGGCATTTTAATCTTACTAATTGCGGAAAAATGTCCCAATGAAGCATGGCTTTTAGATATAAAACAGGTGCTTTGTACGAGCTCCCATACCTAATAAAATCCCGTACAGGTATTAATGATGGTCTTTCACTGAGCCAGTTAAGGCTAATCAAGCTACAGAATAGATTTTTATACCATACACATTTTTTTTCATCCCAGAGATTAAGAGACAATGGACGTATTATTTAGACATGTCTTAGCCAAGAGCTAGAATTAACCCATTGAGTATCAGGTGGGGGAAAAATGAGTTGTGTGCCAGTACATGAATCTAATGAGTTGTGTGCCAGTACATGAACACAGTACTGTTTAGCTCGTCAAATACTTTTTGTTGGGGGGGGGGGGTTAGTAATGTATTTAATCATCTTCATGCAGTAAAAGTTGACAGTTAACCTGCCTTATAAAGTTTAGATCATTGTTTTCCTTTATCATATATACAGCTTAAGAAATGAATGACTATTGTGTTCACTGTACACCCAAAGAAGTATTAAAACATCCCTCCGTTAATAGTTGGTTCTTGAACCAGGCTCCCCCGGGTCCGCAAACTTTAAAAATAATAAGAATTGCTCAAGTGAGGTACATTGTATTTCCAAACCACCAGTGGCTACGTTTTGACCTCATAAGGTTTTTTATCAAGTCAATAGCATTGCACTAGACT
Source organism: Pelodytes ibericus (assembly GCA_036172795.1). Lineage (NCBI taxonomy): Eukaryota > Metazoa > Chordata > Amphibia > Anura > Pelodytidae > Pelodytes > Pelodytes ibericus. The sequence continues at coordinate 203,187,324 of CM069860.1, forward strand.
AGACGATGAGAACACTTGACGTGGTGGATAATGCAAGGGAACGCTATGGGGACAAGTTGGCAAGTCATGAATCCAACAAACACCGGAACTCTTAGTGGGGACAAGCCCCTCTCAAATTCCTCTGTAGTTGGCGAAAGCCGCTTTATCCAATCCTGTCCATAGTCATCCAAGCTTCATGGAGCTTTTTGAGCCCCACTAAAAGTAATGTGCATCTATATATTGGTTTAAAACTTTTAGTGTCCCAGTGTCTGTCTTAGAGTTAGGAGTAAATTGTCCTTTATACAGTGCAATGTGTTTGATATCTTTGACCTTGAGGTCTGGCAAGGTCACCTGATTTGTTTATGGAGTGAGCCATATGCAACAAAAGCATTATCGAGAGAATGTACTGGGTGGAGGCCACCCAAGCAGACATAAACAGGATGCTAACTGCAATCCTCTGCTATCACATGATGGCCGTGAGCAGACTCAATGCTCAAAAGGAAGGAAGTATAGAAACCTACGAGTGATGTGGGAAATGATACATGTCCTGCTTTTCTCTGTATATTTGTCATAATCCCAGAAATTAGAACATGTCTGAAAGCAAACTCTTTTTTTTTGGAGTTGCATTTTGTTGATCTATTCCTGCCCAGACATTTAATCAAGGCCGTTAATAAGTTCTGTGACCTGCAGAGTAAGTTGAACGACTTTTGAATGGTTCAGAGTCTCAAAGCAGTTTTGATCAGACAGAAGTCTTCTTCTGCCTGTTTAAAAGTTGTTTTGGAGAGAATAACTTAAGGGACAGTCTAGTCTCCAAACTCACTTTGGTGCAAGCTGAAGATCGCTGCTTGTAAAATGCACAGGCTTTTATTCCTGTGTGATATGATGCAATGTTGATTCTATCATTTATAACCCTGTATAGTCCCTTTTTAAAAGAACAGGCTAGTCCCCAAACTCACTTTGGTGCATGTTGAAGACTACGACCTTGCTCTCGTACACAGTAGGATCTCTTAACAGTGCAACACATTGTCTGATGACATCACTAGAGAGACAAGATATTCCATTCATTTGAATGGCATTATTCTCATTGGTTCCTGCAGCAAAAAAAAAACAAATGGAAATTACTTTTACTCATCTAGTGTGGGCAGTCCTTGTTAACTGCTGTAATTTCACAATTTATTCTAGCTGTAAGTATTTTATATTTTAAGCACTGCAAAATATAAGATGCATTTTAAAGTACTTTGAAAGCACATTAATATGCATTCATATTTGGAAGATACATTTTGGACACTAGACAGTCCCTTTAAGAGAAAATCCAAATCAGATACCATTTCTTTCTCATATTTGGTGCCTAGGGCGGTTTGCTGGCAGGATGGCACGCTATGTAGCAGCTTAAATAATAATAAGGTTATTGCATGGGAAGACTTCAAGCCGGTCAGTGGTGAGAGATATCATCCAGGACATTTTCAAAGAAGGAAGTTTACACGATGGGACCCATTCATCATCTTCCATAAAGATTAATAGAGGCCCATTTATCGGACGACGTGGGTGACCTAAACGCAAGATAACCCAGGGAGTGCTATTTACCTCTTTCTATTCCAAGTGATCATTTTACCGAATTGGAACAAAATATGAAGAGGAGGAGCTATTTTTGGGGCAAAAGGCCCAGAACTTAGATCAAGTCTGTCTTTTTTTTGCTGCTATTTTTTTTCTGTATATTCTGGAGGAAAAAAAAAAAATAAGATTATTTACTAGACTTAGAATTTAATTTTTCTAAATGGGAAAATTACAATTTTGGCACCTGAAAGGGTGCCAGTGGCTCCTTATATCACTAGGAAGAGGTCTGTAGTGTATGGAAGAGAGACACAGAGACTTTGGTTTTGGTTTTGGAGTTGTGTTGCTAGCCAGATTATTTTACCAGGGGTCAGTCATTATGTCTAGAGAGGAAATTACTGCAACTTTTTGTAAAAAAGTTTCTTAAATCACCATGATCAGGATTAAAAATATAATCTTTATTGATGTTAAATATGATAGAAAAGTTCAGGAACATGGAAGTGCGGTAAACACTCTAGCGGTTTGGTTAGATAAATAAAGAAACACGTTAATGTATCCATTTATATAATAGAACTCCAATACATTTGTAGCAGCGACTATACCTTCCAAGCCGTTATGTTACCGTTGGTGACCAGTGAGATGGTTCGGTGGTCTGGTACTGCAGTCTTTTCTGTCTTCAGGGTTTGTAGGTTTGAGTGAAGTCATCTCAGCCTTTAATTTTTTTCAAGGTTGATAAAATGAACCCCATTAAGTTGGCCAATCGAGACATCCCCAGGATCTGCTTGGCTAAATACTTTATTATTATTTACTATAAAAAAAAAAAACCTTGTTGGCAATTTGAAGTGCTATACAAATAGTAACACTGAGATGATTTATATTTGCTACACATTTAATCTTATTGATGTGCTTTTGCCAGTTATGGGTGCATTGAAAATCCTTAAACCAGGGAGGTAGACATTTGCTACGTCCCTCTCCAGCGCTCTGTCAATTAATATGCGCTTGGGAAGGTGAAACCAGCAGATATGAACATGGGATAATGGTGAAAAAAAGATTTTAATTTCATGCTAAACCTGTTCTGATGGAGTTAAAAGCCTTGTGTGGAAAGTGTATGGTCTCCTCTTTTTTTTTTTTTTTTTGTAGCTTGGGACCCTTATTCCGTAGTCCCAGGTGTCATGCTTTCCTGGGACACTGGAGAAAAAAGTAGTGCAATATTGTGCATGCGTGGGCCACACCCCAATTGTGTGACCATCTGGTTTAAGCCCTCCCACTGTGGGGAATTATGCCAGGGGACACTACCTACAAGAACCCAGATTCCGAAACCGGTGCAGTAAATCTAATGACTGCTCTGAAAGTACATATTTTAAATACCTTTTGTGAGCTTTAAAAAGCACCATGTGTATGATGTGTTTATTTGAAATAAGTGTGGCTGCACAGGCCACTGCAAACTGCTATAGCCAGCGAGTCCTGTTGGTAGGTGAAACCGTGCTATTAATTGAAGTTTCATTAATTAAACCTTGGGTGTCATTCAGTCTTTCTAAATTTACCATGATTATTAACTGTGGAAAGGCTGAACAATACCCAGTCTTTCAATAACATTTTATGAGTTTTGAAAGGAGGGGGCAAAATAAATAAAAGCAGTGGGGGGTTTGAGGGAACAACCCCCCGAGAAAGCTGGATTCTGCTGTGGAAATTCCTTTCTTCTCATTCATTGCCAGCCTTTGCTGGGTAAAATGGTTTCTTTGTGTGCGAGAGAGTCTGAGACTCTTCAGGACCCACACAGCTGTGCTCTGCTTACACCTGTATTCCGCCGAGCACTTGATCTGAGTCGCTGAAATGCCGGCTCTGTATAGTGATTCGTCTTTTCTTTGGTTGTAGGGATACAAAGTGTGCCACGACTAAAAGAATTCCCTTGTTCTAACAGCAACATTCTAACATTTATACACAAAGCGTGCTGAAGTATAATTAGCGTCTTTTTTTTTTTTTTTGGTATAGGGTGGGGGGGATGAAAGCCACTTCATTGTCCTTTCTAGTGTTGCCTTTACGTCTGTAGCACTATATATACAATATAAAACACTGTGGGGGTTATGCGTAAAAAAAGTTCCGCACTGAGAAGTGAGGGGAAGTGGAAAAAATTATGTATAATTGCGCCAAAATTCCGAAATCTTTCAGTGCAGGGGGAAAAAACGCCACCAAACAAAGATTCCTCCACACTGATCAGGTACTTGTTTTAGTGCCTGATTCTTAATACATGGGCTGTGCCAGTGCAAACCCAGAAACCTGAAAACGGTAGAGGCGGTACAGACTCCCGACATTTCTCACGATTTATAGACGAAGAGGTTGATAGCACCAGTATGTGTGTAACCCCTATTTATCTAATATGTAATTTACATAATATTATATATATATATACAAATCCAAAAGGGAATGCACTCACCTAAACTAGCATATATTATAAGAGGTGCTGCTGAGACCAAATATTTATACAAAATCCAAAGATCAGCGCACTCACCTCAAAGCAGGTAGGAGAAAAACTCTTAAAGCTATAGGTTACAATAAAGCTACTTAAAAACACCTGTATTACTAAGATAACAAAATTGGAGATTTAGTCACATATATGGCCATATTATGCTAAGCCCACTACTACGTCAAAGTACTCCAATATTGGTGGGTCCTAACACTAAATACTGTTGCTTATGGGGCTTAATCTCTTTGTATGTATTACTTACCAGGGACCAAAAGGCCTTAATATTGTATAATACAGAGACACTCCTGCAATTTATTGGGCTGGACACCACTTCATGGAGCAACAGTATTTAGTGTTAGGACCCACCAATATTGGAGTACTTTGACGTAGTGGTGGGCTTAGCATAATATGGCCATATATGTGACTAAATCAAACAGAGAAGCTATTTTACAATCCTATACTAAATTTATAGTGCACGTATATTACATTATAATTAGAAACTGTTAATCAACTATAAACTAATGAAATACTATAAATACCGACACGAGGCTTAACCTTGTAACCTGTATGTACCACCTGTGATTTCCTGCTAATTTTTTTTTTTAATTATAATTTAAATAAATATTTTTCTTCGCATGATAAGATAATAATACTACACTCTCTCTCTCTCTCTCTCTCTCTCTCTATGTATGTATATGTGTATATATATATATTTATTATATAACACTGGATTATATATTGGCTGGATTGTGATAATATTTGTCGTTTTTGTATCAATATCATCTTTATTTATTTATTTATGAGGTTTATTTTCACAAACCAGCTAATTTGTAACCGGTTACTTAGCTGGTCTCGCACTCAGACAGTATTATATCGGTCCCCTTGTTGGAATCACCGTCAGGTTGTATGTTGACCCATACAGTACATTTTAGTGAATCAGTCTATGTATATTATTTGTACAGGTTGCTTTTTTTCCCCATGGTATGGTTGTAAAAAAGACTTGATACCTGCTTTCTTCTCTTCAACGGACATCAATTCCTTTCCCTTTTTTGATCCGATCCGATATTATCACAGAAGATAGGATAAAAGGACAAAAGTCTCATCCTTCCAGCTGTTTTCCTCTGCCATGACTTTATTCCCGACAAAGAGGCCCCTTACTAAAGAGTTTTAATCTGTAAACTGTTTACTCAGGTTATATCACTATGGTAAATTGTGTTTCCTACAGGTCATATCTGTCTCTTTTAGAATCCAGTCTGCCCTTTCCCCGACGCGTTCTGTGCTTCTCACAAGAACAAACAAGATTTTATAAAGCACCTCTTACTATGTGTGCAGACCAATAAACCTTTCTTTTTTTAACATACAGGCAGACATTTTACCATTCAGATTTGTTAAATATGGTTGGTTAGAGGCCCATATCTTGCAGCTCTAGACAATGCTATTTGGCAGGAACACTAGGAAAGACAAAAAAAAGCCCGCGTTGGCTGCGTATGAATATTTTAAATTAGTGTAGGGTATAAAACCTGGCGCAAAAATACCTTGATTGATTTCCTACCTTATCTTTTGTTTGACACAAATGGAGTTAATGCAAATTGTATCATGGTAGGTTCACAATAGTTTAATAAAATATGCATTAGCAATTAAATCACCTTGCTATAGGTAGAATCTTTTTTTTACTTGGTTTGCAATGAATTGTATATTTTTACAATTTAAAATTGCTACTTTGCAAATAATTTAGTTTTTATGAGAATACACCACTATATAAGTGATGGACTTTTATTTTGACAGACACTATACTGGGTTTTTATGTAATACAATATTTTTTTATTTTTTATTTGTAGGGTCAGGTATATAACCAATTAATCAAGATTAGTTCCTATGGGATTCCCTTCTTGATTAATGAAGTAGATCATCCAGGACACACTTGCATACTACATTCTCCCATGGAGCCTATAGATGTTATACGTGTCCAGCAAATCACTGCCTCACCGGGCAAGCGATATGACCGGTGGAAAAAATCTTTAGATATGTGCTCTGTACAGGCTCCTGTGCAATGAACGCAGGCACAATAATTGTGCTATTTGCCTTTTTTGATCACACACCCATTTTTTGCCTACCTGAAAACCATAGGTGCTTATTTTTTTGCAATTCCGACTAACTTTTGCCAGTGTTTATGCATTTCCCTCAATTTTCCCAAATTTTTCCTATATTTTTAAAATTAGGCATATTTTAAATTTAAAAAAGTCAGGCACAAACAGAAAAAAAGGGGGGCTATATGCTTTACTTTCCCCCTTTTTGACCATATAGGCACAGGGGATGGGACACTTCATCGCGGCTGCAGCCGCTTCACCACACGACAGCTCATCGCGGGACATTTCATTGTTAAAGGTAAGTTTTAATGTGTTAGAGTTAGAAGAGTTTTAGAATTAGAATTTTAGTATTGGGGTATAGGGGGTTGATTTTAGTATTAGGGTTTGGGGGTTAGTATTAGGGTTTGGTGGGTTAGTATTAGGATTCGGGGGTTAGTATTAGGGTTTAGGTGAATAGTATTAGGGTTCGGGGGTTCATTTTAGTATTGGGGTTTTGGGGTTAATTTTAGTATTGGGTTTTGGGGTTAATTTTAGTATTAGGGTTTGGGGGGGCACTTGGGGGGGGAATCATTTATTAGGGGGGGGATTTTCTTTTTCCTTGTACATTTGTAAGAGCTGACAGTTCAGCGCTGAACTGTCAGCCCTTACATAGCCGCGTCCGCGTTATTCTTCATTGCTGACAGTTCAGCGTTCTAACTGCCTAGACCCATAGGCAGCATCAGGATCCTATTTTTATTTTTATGATTTAAAAAGTTGGACAAAATTAACAAAAAGGGATCTATTAATTGTGCTATTGTACTCCATCAAACTAAAAAACGTTTTCTTTTTCTTGCTAAGCAGTGCGTTGCTAATCTTTAAGTGGTTTACCCTTAATGTCATTTTAATAAGGTTGAAGCCATTTTGAAGTATGCTCAAATCATAAATCTAATCTCCAAAGAGGCGCAGTTTAGCTGGGAAGGGCCTTCATTCATTAGTTCCCTCTCTAATGTTTGACTTCCCTTTCATATCATTCTGCTGGTTTTAAGATAGTATCTTTTTAATAACACGGGTACAAATTGACTGCACATCACGGCCGACGTTAAAACATGCTGGCTTTCTGCTTCTTTTCTGTGCTAATCCATACCTCCCAACTGTCCTGCTCTGCGCAGGGCAGTCCTGACTTGGGGGGCCTGTCCCGCCAAGCTCTACCTCTGTCCTGCTTTTTGGGACAGAGGTACAGTTTGGCGGTACAGCAGGATACAGGACCACGATTCCTCGGTCCTGATAACATTCTCTGTTGTGTGGGACAGCGGAGAAAACGAGTACAGCTGTCAGAATGACTGATAGTGCCACCATGCATGCGCGGTAGCCCTGATATGTGATCTCCCAAGTTCCGTCCCGGTGTCCGAATTTGGCGAGGGAAAATTTTTGGAGGTATGCCAATCTGTTGCTATGAAATATAAATATTAGGTGTTATATAAACTGTGTATAATGAGGTCAAGGAATGGATAATTAATAAAATACAGCTTTTTGTCAAGCTGGGAAGTGGCTGTGTTGAAAGCAGATTTATTTACTGTAGTAGACAAGTATATGAATCCCCAAAATCCCCCTGTTACCCTTTCCTCCTTTATTGCCCTCTTTCCACCTGTATTGCCCTCTTTCCACCTGTATTGATCTCTTTTCTCCTGTATTATCCTCTTTCCTCCTGTATTGCTCTTGTTCCTCTTGTATTGTCCTCTTTCCTCCTGTATTGCTCCTTTCCCTCTTGTATTGCCCTCTTTCCGCCTCTATTGCCCTCTTTCCTCCTGTATTGCCCTCTTTCCTCCTGTATTGCCCTCTTTCCTCCTGTATTGTCCTATTTCTTCCTGTATTGCTATCTTTCCTCCTGTATTGCCCTCTTTCCTCCTGTATTGCCCTCTTTCCTCCTGTATTGCCCTCTTTCCTCCTGTATTGCCCTCTTTCCTCCTGTATTGTCCTATTTCTTCCTGTATTGCTATCTTTCCTCCTGTATTGCTCTCATTCCTCCTGTATTGCCCTCTTTCCTCCTGTATTGCCCTCTTTCCTCCTGTATTGTCCTATTTCTTCCTGTATTGCTATCTTTCCTCCTGTATTGCCCTCTTTCCTCCTGTATTGCCCTCTTTCCTCCTGTATTGCCCTCTTTCCTCCTGTATTGTCCTATTTCTTCCTGTATTGCTATCTTTCCTCCTGTATTGCCCTCTTTCCTCCTGTATTGCCCTCTTTCCTCCTGTATTGCCCTCTTTCCTCCTGTATTGTCCTATTTCTTCCTGTATTGCTATCTTTCCTCCTGTATTGCTCTCATTCCTCCTGTATTGCCCTCTTTCCTCCTGTATTGCCCTCTTTCCTCCTGTATTGTCCTATTTCTTCCTGTATTGCTATCTTTCCTCCTGTATTGCCCTCTTTCCTCCTGTATTGCCCTCTTTCCTCCTGTATTGCCCTCTTTCCTCCTGTATTGCCCTCTTTCCTCCTGTATTGTCCTATTTCTTCCTGTATTGCTATCTTTCCTCCTGTATTGCTCTCATTCCTCCTGTATTGCCCTCTTTCCTCCTGTATTGCCCTCTTTCCTCCTGTATTGCCCTCTTTCCTCCTGTATTGCCCTCTTTCCTCCTGTATTGTCCTATTTCTTCCTGTATTGCTATCTTTCCTCCTGTATTGCTCTCATTCCTCCTGTATTGCCCTCTTTCTTCCTGTATTGCCCTCTTTCCTCCTGTATTGCCCTCTTTCCTCCTGTATTGCCCTCTTTCCTCCTGTATTGCCCTCTTTCCTCCTGTATTGTCCTATTTCTTCCTGTATTGCTATCTTTCCTCCTGTATTGCCCTCTTTCCTCCTGTATTGCCCTCTTTCCTCCTGTATTGCCCTCTTTCCTCCTGTATTGTCCTATTTCTTCCTGTATTGCTATCTTTCCTCCTGTATTGCTCTCATTCCTCCTGTATTGCCCTCTTTCCTCCTGTATTGCCCTCTTTCCTCCTGTATTGTCCTATTTCTTCCTGTATTGCTATCTTTCCTCCTGTATTGCCCTCTTTCCTCCTGTATTGCCCTCTTTCCTCCTGTATTGTCCTATTTCTTCCTGTATTGCTATCTTTCCTCCTGTATTGCTCTCATTCCTCCTGTATTGTCCTATTTCTTCCTGTATTGCTATCTTTCCTCCTGTATTGCCCTCTTTCCTCCTGTATTGCCCTCTTTCCTCCTGTATTGCCCTCTTTCCTCCTGTATTGCTCTCATTCCTCCTGTATTGCCCTCTTTCCTCCTGTATTGCTCTCATTCCTCCTGTATTGCCCTCTTTCCTCCTGTATTGCCCTCTTTCCTCCTGTATTGCCCTCTTTCCTCCTGTATTGTCCTATTTCTTCCTGTATTGCTCTCATTCCTCCTGTATTGCCCTCTTTCCTCCTGTATTGTCCTATTTCTTCCTGTATTGCTATCTTTCCTCCTGTATTGCTCTCATTCCTCCTGTATTGCCCTCTTTCCTCCTGTATTGCCCTCTTTCCTCCTGTATTGCCCTCTTTCCTCCTGTATTGCCCTCTTTCCTCTTGTAATGTCGCTCTTTTCTGGGAGCTTAGAATTTTGTGTTTGTATAATTGTCTCACAGAGCAATAAAAATTATTATGTGTAGATTTCTGTCAATGTGTTTTTAATAATTTGTGTAAATAAAATCAACCATTCCAACAACAAAAAAAGCGTCCCTCATTGGTCATTTGAAATGTTGGAAGGCTTGCTACTGGGCTATGTTCACTAACATGTGAACTGAAAAAATCAGACACTGAAGAGCCACTCCAAGCAAAAAAGAATATGTTTGCACTCTTACATTACTTCTAACCTGTCCAAAGAGGACACTTTGATTTTTGTGGGAGGGGATGACAGTCTATGGGGCTTTATCATAACATTTATTTTAATTTATTGAAATTTATTTTATTGATGTATTATGTTGTTTATAAATATTATTTTTATATTTAATAAACTTCAGCTCATTTTGGGCGGACTTCTGCTATTTCCGAGAAATAAGACGAAGTCCTCCCCATAGTCTGGCTGACCTTTTTGGACAACCAACCTCTGGAGGAGTTCGCCCGCTGAAATGTCAGAACGAAAATCGCCAACAAGGATCGATTTTCGTTTCGATTCAGCACCACACCAGTGGTCTCTGAGTAGCCCACGTGTAAGATCCCTTAGTGATCCGAAACGCTGAAATCTACCAAAGAGGCTTATGATGGTCAAGTGATATACTTAAAAAATAATAATAATAATAATTTCTTGCTTTATTCATTGTTTCAGGGTTTGAGTCAAATGTGTGACCTTGTTTAAGTGGAAATGTTTCTCATGTGGTTGGAAATTGTGGGTTGAAAAAAAAAAATTACTAATGAGTAGCAATATAAATAAAAGTGACTCCAACACCAAAGCATTGCTTGCACTACAAGTATAGAGAGCAAATCTATACTATATTACTGGAATTACAAAAAAAATGTATCAAGTAAGAGAACAAACAGAGTGTTTTTTTTTTTTTTTTCTAAGAATCGCTGGCACTTTAATAATAATAAGTACACATTTATTTGTTCCATTTTTTGTTCATAGAGTTTTTGTAATTTTTACCATTTTGCAGGCTTTCTCCTAGAGAGTGCAACTTTATGGAATGTTCATCTCACCTGTAACTATCTAATAAAAAAAATCACAAAAGATAAACAGCGCTTGGTTTATAAAAACACGGGAGTCCACGTTATCTACGCCGCATGCGTAGATTTAGGTTGGGTCAGCGCTCATTGCGCCGACGCAGCCTATGTACAAATCAGGCGCTGAAAGCCACCTGATTTGTGTTGGGAAAACCTCCACCAAACACAGTTTGATGGAGGTTCCTCTTTTCCTTTACTGCAAAGTGTCAGGAGTTATATATATATATATATATATATATATATAAAAAAAGCGCCATCGCTGTTATACATATCAAACGACGAAGGGATAGGGTTACAATTAAATTAAAATTTGAATAAATTAAGGGTTAGCATAAGGGTTAGAGTTAGGGTTTAATTTAGGGTTCCGGTTGGGGTCAAAAGGTCACTTTAGGAAGAAAAAAAAACACTATTTTTAGGTTTTTTACCCTATAACTCGCAAAAAAACTGCAGAAAAACATGGAAACAAGCATATTTCTGAACTCGGGAAAAAATGTAGAAACTATTTAAATGGGGTCTTTTTTAACGATTGTATATGTGTAAATTATTTTTTAGGTCAAATTTATAAAAAGTGTTTTTTTTTCATTTTTTCATCATACTTTATGATTTTTTTAAAAGTAAATTATAAGATGATAAACATAATGGTATCTAATGAAAGCCCCTTTATGATGATAAAAACAACATATAATTTGTGTGGGTGCAGGATGTGAGAAAGAAGAAAATTACAGCTAAACACAAACACCCCAGAAATGTCAAAACAGCCCTTGTCACCAAGGGAAAGACGAGATCAAAAGGTCATGTCACTAAGGGGTTATAAGATAGATATTCCACAGAAATTAGATATTTTCATTAAATGTAAATAATCTCAGTTTATGGTTTATTAAGACTGGATTCCTTAGAGTGAGGGCCGTGATCTTTATAAGTACAATACTTATGGATGGGGTGACAGCAGATACATATGGATTCTCCTAGTAAGTTTGGATACATTTTAAGAAAACAAGGGTATAACTTGTGGTGTACCACAACCCACTGTCTGATGTGGTCATTCTCTTCTTCGTGGGCCACCCTCTTTTGCCCTAACCCCACCCATTTTGGGATTGTCCCTACACAGTGCTGTATTTACCGCGAGGCATCCTAGGCGGATGCCTAGGGTGGCAAATTTGGGGGGGCGGCAGCGCCCCCCAGCACTGAAAAGAAAAAAAATAAATAAATAAAAAAAAAACAAAAAAAAACAAAAACGCGGCCCTTTAAAAAAAAAAAAGACCGCACTTGCAGGCTGTAGGATGGAGGATCCTCCCTCACCATCGCTCTGCCTGCCAGGCTGCACGGGGAGCCGAACAGGCAGCACAGAGAAACCCCCGTGCTGCCTGTTCGGCTCCCCGTGCAGTGTGCCGACACGGAAGTGCCGACAGTCACATGATCTGTCGGCACAATCGCCGGGAAGCCGAACAGGCAGCATGGAGGGACCATGCTGCCTGCCACTAGCCACCAGGGAAAGGTAAGTGTGTGTGATGGGAGACTGTGTGTGTGTGTGTGTGTGTGTTTGTGTGTGTGACTGAGTGTGATGGGAGTCAGAGTGTGTGTGATGGGAGACAGTGTGTGTGACTGAGTGTGATGGGAGTCAGAGTGTGTGTGATGGGAGACAGTGTGTGTGACTGAGTGTGATGGGAGTCGGAGTGTGTGACTGAGTGTGATGGGAGTAGGAGTGTGTGACTGAGTGTGATGGGAGTATGAGCTTGATGTGAGTCTGAATGATGGGGCATGTCTTAGGTGTGTAACGTGGGTGTGTAGCTTGGGTAGGGGGGTGCCCGGATTTTGTCTGCCTAGGGCAGCACAAAATCAAGATACACCACCGTCCCTACATCCTATATTCTGGGAGAACCTCCTTCTCGCTACCAGGTGGAGAGGAAAGAGAGATCTCTGGACAAACGTTCCCAAGTACGGTTGCCAGCTTGGCCATTTTTTTCTTCTTCTGGCCACATATGACCGCTACACACTGCAAGGTAGCACGTAAAAAGCTAAATGTGTTCGGTACAAAATGGCTGAGGCGAGAACCATGGTTTCAGGTCCGTTAACAGAAGTATTCCACTGGTTTCTATGGTGTTGGTCCCAAATCATGGCAGTTGCAAGTGTAGTTGGAGCTCTGTGCTCTACTACCTGATCCTCCTCTCCTACAGCACACGACACCTCGAAAGTGCAAAGGTCATAAAAAGTAAGTGGTTTTTGATTGGCTGCTTTGATTTTCAGACCCAATCACAATACAGCGAATAGGCACACCATGATCACTGGTCATAAAGAGGGGTGTTCTTGCATTGCTTTTAATCAAATTTGGTTCCATGTTCTTGAACAGTGTCAGACGAATCCAGCCCGGGTTCCCGTGATTTTGTCCTGACGCATCAGTCAGTTCAATCCGCCACTCTGTGCCTTTGAACGAGCCATCTGCACTAATTAATGAGTAACCTAAGCAAAACCTAGACTGTTTGGGAGTGGTTTATGCTCCGGACTTCTTGCTAGAACTCTCGAAGGACACCAAGATAAAAATCATAAAATTCGATATATATTTACGTGCAGCTAGGAAGTAGTCTTTCACATAGCAGCAAGTTTGATATTGCCTTTCTAATTTTAAAACTGTTTATCTGGATTTAAACTTTTAAGGCATAATTCAACAATTTCTACTTGTTTGTAGCTTTCACTGAATCAATTTAAGTCTAGTGTATATATCTAGCAGCTGGTTCTGCGACCGAATTTTTTTTTCATATATTGCTTTATATGCCATCCCCTGGGAAACCAATAATAAATTGTTTATCAAGTGAGTAGTAGAATTCTGCCAATTTTAAGTTGTTCATGTGCTGTTCTTGATTTAAGCAGTTTAATGCTATATAGAAGTCGAGATTTCCCCCAAGGCTATGCTTACAGTGTGGATCTCAATTTACTGGTTTTCTCCTGGACATATTCCATGTTAAATTCCAATATTGCTAACATGTTATCCAGGAACAGTTGTTGACTTTTTATTGCCAACCCCCCCCCCCCCCCCCCCCTTTCCGCCATACCTTCCCTTTAATGTTGCAAGGCTAGAACAAATCATTGCTTTTATTTTCAAGTAGCCCCTTTTTCTCTGTCTAAAAAGCATTTGTAAGAACATGGAAGTTGACCCGTTGTGGATCCAAATCTCAACTCAAAAGTGTACAATCCTGTGTGGCCAGAGGTTAAAAAAAAAAGTTAAAATGTGGCTAGATCACAACCTCTCATATGGTCTGCATATCCATAATCTCTCATGAATGAGTGTAGTGTGACAATATTTTTTTTTTGCCCTACAGTGGTGTGCTTTTAAAAAACGCAAGTATTTGAGCACGTTAACAGAACTGCTTTCTGATTGCATGTTTTCTTCTTAAAAAAAAAACATTAACCATATAAAATTTAGCTGCCTTTTTTTTATTTGTGCTGCATTTCCAAATATATTTCTACGTCGATTATTATTTGCACTAAGCCCTCCAACTATGTTCAGGATTACAAGGTCAATATTATATGTAATGCAGAGAACTCGGGGGGAAAAAACCCCACAAATTCAATAATAGGGGTTTACGTATAAACTGAAAATCTAACCACGTTATTGCCGAATTGTTTTTAATTGGTTTATTATGAGGCTTTTTTTTTTTTTTTCTTATTTAGGATGCTGAGGCAGAATGCTAAAGATTGCTTTTAATAAGTATGAAATATACTTTCCAATTAAGGAATAATATATGTATCCAGTCCCTGTGCTATGTCAACCTTCTTTAATTTCATTACTGACAAAGAAATGGCTTTATCTGTCACTGTTAATTAAAGCTACTCATTGATGTTACGCAGAGTAATACAGTGTGGTTTGCCCATTTTAATGTCTTTTTTTTACAAAACCAATGATACATGACCTTTTGTGGCAAGTGATTGAGAATGATTACTTAAGATTCATCATATCAGCTAGAGCCAGGGTAGAATAGTCAGGATCGAGCCTCTCAGTGCTAAGCAAACAGAGTTCAAAGTAGGAGAATGCTTTTTAAGCCATGATTTGATGGGTTCGCTTCGTACTAACGAGCTATACCTCTGTCTTCCTTTTTTTCTATCAATTTGTACCGCCTGAGCCACTTCACTGTAAACAATAGCAAAACAAATAACTTGTTTAATTGAAATATTTAATCAAATGTAGATGGTGTACATAGAAATATATGTAAAAAAATAAATAAAAAAATAAAAAAAAGAATACAAACAATTAATGAGCTGTGTTTGCTCCTAATAGATCTATCAGGGGGAGGACATGTTGTTTAGAATCAGAAGGGTCAGATCTTCTTTCTAAACATGTCTGACCCCTGACAGATATATGGAGTGAAAAGGACAAAATAAGATTTTTATTTGTATTCTAATATTAGAATGTCTGTATAAACCATCTGCCGTTAAAGGACATCTGTCACCCCATTAATACATTTCTTTAAATAAATCCACTAACCCTTATTTATTCCATTGTCAATGTAACAAATGAAGCATGTCTGTATCAAATGTGAATTTTTAAAGGACAACTATCAGCAAAAATAATTTCTGTTTAATTGAAAGATTATATATACATTGTAAATAGAAACGTTGTAATGGAAGAATACAGATAAAGCACTAGACTGAGCCCATTTTTAGAACTATCATGGGGCCGACATCTTCCTTTATCTAACCCGAAATTCTAACAAACATGTCTGCCCTGTGATAGAGCTAAGCAAGCAGAAAGGGCTCAATAAGGTACTTTATTTGTATTTGTATTCTTTCAAGCATTTCTATTTAAAATGCCTACAATTGATACAATCGTTCAACTAAACAAGTTTTTAAAACATTTTTGATTTTGAATACCTTTTGGCAGCGCTTGCCTCTCCTGCAAGAGCTGCCATGATGCTCCTATCTGAATCGGAACCCAGATAATCTGATCCAAGCATTTATTTGTACAGCCACAATGTAATTAATAAGGCTGAGTGGATTTATTTAAAAACAACTTATTAATGGGTTGACAACTGTCCTTCAATGCCAAACTTCAATTTAAGGTAATATTTTGCTAAAGAATTATTAAGGAAAATTGTCAATAAATATCTTATTCTGTTTTGTCCATTTGGGTCAAGTGGCACGATTGATTTAAAATATAAGCTGCAAATATGGGTGTGTTTCCAATCCTCTGCTTGATAAAAGCATCGTTTACCAGCACATTTTACAGTAGATAAAAAGGTAATAGAAGACTCTGTATGACAAACAAGTACAAACTGATTCACCAGTTTTAAGAGTTTCCACCCAGAATGAATCAGGCCCATAGAAAATATTAACCCCTTCCCGACGTTAGCACATACTATGCCGTCCTGACTTTAAGTGCCTTAAAGTCGTTAGGACGGCATAGTACGTCCTGTACTAAACAGCTCATCGCGGCTCCCGTTGCAGGCACTTGCAGCGGGATCCCACCTGTCAGATGAGGCCACAAAGCGAGCACCGGCTATATTTCGCCAAATCGCGCCTTCGGCACGCCTACGTGACGTCACACGTGACGTCCGGAGGTCTCGCGATTTTTTTGCAGGGTCCCACATTGTCTGTTAAGACCCTGATCGGGTCTCTGCGAGAGTGTTCCTGGCTACCGATCACCTTGCAATCGGTGGCCAGGAACCAATCGTGACGTTTTGGTGCTTGCGTCGTTTAATAGGGGTTAATAGGGAAAAATATGATTAAATAATTATTGATGGAAAGACGCAAGGGATTTAAAATCAATAAGGAGTCTGTAGTGTAATGACATTGGACTCTTCCCACAAATCACAGGCACCCAACAAGTGGTAGTCTTTTACAATCCATGTAGCGTACTAGCAAAACCGTTAACAGATTTATTTAACCCATCATTGTTAACGGGAGCAGTCCCAGAAGATTGGAAATTTAGCAAATATTGTGCCCATTCACAAGAAATGTAGTAGGGAGGAGACTGGCAACTATAGACCAGTAAGTCTTACTTCAGTAGTAGTGGAAATAATGGAAACCTTGTTAAAGAATAGGATTGTTGAACATTTAAAATCGCATGGATTTCAAGATCAGAGACAACATGGGTTTACTTCAGGGAGATCATGCCAAACTAATCTTATTGATTTTGTTTGATTGGGTGACTAAAATAATAGATCAGGGGGGTGCAGTAGACATGGCTTACCTAGATTGTTAATTCTTTAGACCATAGACTTGAAAGCAGGCTCCTCGCTATGCTATGCACCAGTTTGTCTCTATCTGTCAAATTGTATTGCTAATACCTTTTAAATAACATATCAAGCGCTGCATAAATAGTTAGCGAAATGTAAACAAATGATAATTATGTTCCTAGAGCTATGTTAAATGATGAACCTGTTATAACATGTGGAACAGCACCTTTGCTTGAAAGATTTAGAGGCAAATAAAGGCAAATAATTCTGACAAGCAATTCTCTTTTAACATCTGCGTGGGTGAGGGAATTTTGCATGCCCTTGAGTCTCACAGGGTTAACCTCCCTTCCCAAACGATCAGGGGAAGTCATTCTACTTTTTCTATTTCCTGTTGGAACTTGTTAAAGGGACAGGATCATCTGAACGTTGCTTTTACTGTGCATGTAGAGCATAAAAAAAGGTTGAAAATTATCTATACATTGTACTAACAAAACTGCAAGCAAATGCCTACATTAGAAGAAACATGTGCTTTAAATGTGCCTGTGGAGTCTCCTGCTTATGACATCACCTGTGGCACGGTATGCAAATGAACTGCTTTTTAATGGGAAATGTGTAATTTGCATACCGTGCCACAGGTGATGTCATAAACTCCACAGACTTTTTTAAAACACACACCCCTAAATAAGGCATTTGCTTGCAGTTTTGCTAATACAATGTATAGATCATTCTCAATTATTTTTTATACTCTACATGCACAGTAAGAACAATGATCAGGTGATACAGTCCCTAACAGCAAAACAGATAACAACATAATCTAAAAGTTTAAAGTGAAAAAAATAGCTAAAGTGCGCTTAAACAAACTGTAAAGTGAAAAAACAAAGTACATATGTATACACCTTATTAGGTGAAGAATAATTTCCGTGAGAAATTCTGTGCAAAAAAATATTTATGTGATCGAGGGGGATTCTATCTCCCCTCTATTATCTCACTCACAGACTTCCAGAAAATAAGTTGCACTTCAAAAGCCTGTATTCGTCAGTGGGGACGTGGTGTAGACCTCCTCTGTAGGTTACAGCTCAAGAAAGGTACAACGGAAGGCAGTAGATTAGTATGTGAATATACAGATATTTAATAAAGAAATAAGTAGCAGCTTACACTTAGAGTTATCTTTATCCTGTATGATGGGCGCCTCAAACAATGTCGGATTTGATGTCCTTAAGAGGTGGAGCTGAATATAAAATGTACATGAAATGTACAAAAAAAACTTAAAATTAAATAAAATAAAATAGAATAAAAAAGAGTCCATAAAGATTATGAGGCAGGTGAGTCCAGTCCGCTACGCGTTTCGCCTGAGGGCTTCAACTTGGCGTCTGGACTCCCTGCGCTGTGTTACCCTTATATTGCTGATGGGCGTGATCGTCATCGTTTTCTTCCGCATTCTTCCCTCTTTATGCTTATGTTATTGTGTGTGGTTTAGGGACACACTGCCTCAGTGCTGCTATAACTAAGATTAGAGCGCTGGGTATACGTTTTTATTTGTACACATTTATAATCTAAAAGTAATCTCTATTGTTACACGAACGGTTCTGAGCAATTTATTAGAAAACTCAAAAAAAAAAAAAAAATACGTTTTTTTACGTTATTATAACAACATTAGAAGTAAGAAACCGTACTGCTGTGGAAGCAGTCATTTGTCAATCTCTAATTCACAGATCAGAATCTCCAGGATCAAGACATGTGATCCCAGCAATTTAAAGTGAAATGATACCTGTGCAGCTGTTTATATGACCTAATCTGACACATTTAGCAATTAAATCTAATTGTCAGATCACTGTCAGGCTCGTAGTCATCTTTAAGTTAAGGAGTTCCCCCTCTAACTGTCCAAAAAAAGTGAATGCTTTGTCTTCATTGAACCAGGATTAAAGGATCTCTCCAGGCTAAAAATAATAATAATACATTGATCAAGTAAATACAGTTTCAATGTGGGCCGTTATACAGAAATATGTATTCATTTGTTAAAGTTTTGCATTAGATTAGATTTGACAACACTTACTTGAAAAACATAGATTTTTTGCAGTGTTTCACCCAAGGTTTAATTCTTCCAGTTGTGTTTAACAGTGGGCATCTCCAGTGAACCAATCGGAATGTTGCTACAGAGATACGTGGGAATACCCAATCTGCATGACATATGATGTCATCATGCATCTATGTGCCCAGCTAGTGCTTCCCCAATAAGTTAGATGAACTAAAACCCCAAACCCCTTGCTAAAGGCCGTGTCATACTTGGTCATCCCACTGCTGATTTATATTTGTGATTTTGAAGATTTTTTTCTTTTTACATATTATATCTTGGAGAACTCCAGTGCATTATTGATGATTCAGTACTATTCCTCCACTAGTAGTTACTAGCAGTCCTAGTGGCCCCTCCACCCGATTGGCTGCTCATTTAACCTGTGACCTTTATATATTTTTGTTATAACTGGTGAAAGACTCAGGCAGAAAGTAGTTTCCACAAAATTGTGCCACTTTTTTTTTTATTTTTTTTTATGCAATTTTGAATTTTCTGATTCTCAGTTAGTAGTTACAGATGACAATTCCCCTTTAAGAAGAGAGCCGTGGTTTAGATCACTCATTCAGACCAGCGGCTTGACTCTCGGGCCCTCTCCCGCCTTCTGAAGGTGTAATTGCACCAGTCACTTTTTAATAATCATATTAGGCTTCATTTTGTTGACACTATGATATTTTTCTGTCTGTGCTTTCAGTCCCCACAATTATACTCAGTAGACTGCCAGGCTTTCTTGAACAGTTCAATTAGAGCCTAGAATAGAGAGAGCAGCAGGACGCCTTCTCTAGGGCCAATTTATTGGCTTTATTTATTTACTACACTGCGCCAGCTACGCCATTGTAGCCTAGGCTTCGCAATATCGCAGGCCATTTCTTTCTGCATTAGGCAGCAGAGTCTATAGTTTATCTTGTACTCCTTTATATGCATTGGTAACATGTTCATATGCAGCTGTGCTCATTGCTCCGATCCTCCTAACTCACTGGGCTCACTCATAGAACCCAGAAAGCATATATCCCGACCGACTGATACCAGTAGAACAGAATGGTTCACTATAGTTTATCTTGTACTCCTTTATATGCATTGGTAACATGTTCATATGCAGCTGTGCTCATTGCTCCGATCCTCCTAACTCACTGGGCTCACTCATAGAACCCAGAAAGCATATATCCCGACCGACTGATACCAGTAGAACAGAATGGTTCACTATAGTTTATCTTGTACTCCTTTATATGCATTGGTAACATGTTCATATGTAGCTGTGCTCATTGCTCCGATCCTCCTAACTCACTGGGCTCACTCATAGAACCCAGAAAGCAGATATCCCCGCCGACTGATACCAGTAGAACAGAATGGTTCACTATAGTTTATCTTGTACTCCTTTATATGCATTGGTAACATGTTCATATGTAGCTGTGCTCATTGCTCCGATCCTCCTAACTCACTGGGCTCACTCACAGAACCCAGAAAGCATATATCCTGACCGCCTGATACCAGCAGAACCGAATGGTTCGCTGCCCCTTTACAAAGTGTAGCATTTTTGAATTTAGATTTTTTTTTAGTTCTTTAGTGCAGGGCTCGACAAACCCCGGGCGCCAGGTCGCCATGGCGACCAGGAAATCAGACCTGGCGCCCGGGTGCTGTTTGTCACAGGGAGCCCTTGCCGGCTGCCATCCGTTTTACTTTCAGCGCGAGGGGAGAAAGTCTGTGCGGATCACACAGACTGTAAGCTCCGCCCCCTCGCGCAACACGCTGCAGTGCCGATTGTCACGTGACAACACGACACTTAGCAGGAACCAAAAGAAGATCTGGCTCCAGCATAAATGTCCCCCTCCCCTGCAATGAGGTAAGCAGCAGGGAGGGAGGACACCGTAAGAAATACCATTTTTGTTCTTTGGTCTGTGTGTATGTATGAGTGAATGTAACTGGCTATGTATGTATGTGTGAATGTAACTGGCTATGTATGTATGTGTGAATGTAACTGGCTATGTATGTATGTGTGAAGGTAACTGGCTGTGTATGTATGTGTGAATGTAACTGGCTATGTATGTATGTGTGAATGTAACTGGCTATGTATGTATGTGTGAATGTAACTGGCTGTGTATGTATGTGTGAATGTAACTGGCTGTGTATGTGGTGTGTGTGTGTGTGTGTGTATGTATGTGTGTATGTATGTGTGAATGTAACTGGCTGTGTATGTATGTGTGAATGTAACTGGCTGTGTATGTGGTGTGTGTGTGTGTGTATGTATGTGTGTATGTATGTGTGAATGTAACTGGCTATGTATGTATGTGTGAATGTAACTGGCTATGTATGTATGTGTGAATGTAACTGGCTGTGTATGTATGAGTGAATGTAACTGGCTATGTATGTATGTATGAGTGAATGTAACTGGCTATGTATGTATGTATGAGTAAATGTAACTGGCTATGTATGTATGTATGTATGTGTGAATGTAACTGGCTATGTATGTATGTATGTATATATGTATGTGTGAATGTAACTGGCTATGTATGTATGAGTAAATGTAACTGGCTATGTATGTATGTGTGAATGTAACTGGCTATGTATGTATGTATGTATGTATGTGTGAATGTAACTGGCTATGTATGTATGTATGTGTGAATGTAACTGGCTATGTATGTATGTATGTATGTGTGAATGTAACTGGCTATGTATGTATGTATGTATGTATGTGTGAATGTAACTGGCTATGTATGTATGTATGTATGTATGTATGTGTGAATGTAACTGGCTATGTATGTATGTATGTATGTATGAGTGAATGTAACTGGCTATGTATGTATGTATGTATGTATGTGTGAATGTAACTGGCTATGTATGTATGTGTGAATGTAACTGGCTATGTATGTATGTGTGAATGTAACTGGCTATGTATGTATGTATGTGTGAATGTAACTGGCTATGTATGTATGTATGTATGTATGTGTGAATGTAACTGGCTATGTATGTATGTATGTATGTGTGAATGTATGTGTGAATGTAACTGGCTATGTATGTATGTATGTATGAGTGAATGTAACTGGCTATGTATGTATGTATGTGTGAATGTAACTGGCTATGTATGTATGTGTGAATGTAACTGGCTATGTATGTATGTATGTGTGAATGTAACTGGCTATGTATGTATGTATGTATGTATGTGTGAATGTAACTGGCTATGTATGTATGTATGTATGTGTGAATGTAACTGGCTATGTATGTATGTATGTATGTATGTATGTGTGAATGTAACTGGCTATGTATGTATGTATGTATGTGTGAATGTAACTGGCTATGTATGTATGTATGTATGTGTGAATGTAACTGGCTATGTATGTATGTATGTATGTATGTGTGAATGTAACTGGCTATGTATGTATGTATGTATGTGTGAATGTAACTGGCTATGTATGTATGTATGTATGTGTGAATGTAACTGGCTATGTATGTATGTATGTGTGAATGTAACTGGCTATGTATGTATGTATGTATGTGTGAATGTAACTGGCTATGTATGTATGTATGTGTGAATGTAACTGGCTATGTATGTATGTATGTATGTATGTGTGAATGTAACTGGCTATGTATGTATGTATGTATGAGTGAATGTAACTGGCTATGTATGTATGTATGAGTAAATGTAACTGGCTATGTATGTATGTATGAGTAAATGTAACTGGCTATGTATGTATGTGTGAATGTAACTGGCTATGTATGTATGTATGTGTGAATGTAACTGGCTATGTATGTATGTATGTATGTATGAGTGAATGTAACTGGCTATGTATGTATGTATGTGTGAATGTAACTGGCTATGTATGTATGTATGTGTGAATGTAACTGGCTATGTATGTATGTATGTATGTGTGAATGTAACTGGCTATGTATGTATGTATGTGTGAATGTAACTGGCTATGTATGTATGTATGTATGTGTGAATGTAACTGGCTATGTATGTATGTATGTATGTATGTATGTATGTGTGAATGTAACTGGCTATGTATGTATGTATGTATGTATGTGTGAATGTAACTGGCTATGTATGTATGTATGTATGTATGTATGTGTGAATGTAACTGGCTATGTATGTATGTATGTATGTATGTATGTATGTATGTGTGAATGTAACTGGCTATGTATGTATGTGTGAATGTAACTGGCTATGTATGTATGTATGTATGTATGTGTGAATGTAACTGGCTATGTATGTATGTATGTGTGAATGTAACTGGCTATGTATGTATGAGTGAATGTAACTGGCTATGTATGTATGTGTGAATGTAACTGGCTATGTATGTATGTGTGAATGTAACTGGCTATGTATGTATGTGTGAATGTAAGTGGCTGTGGATGTATGTGTGAATGTAACTGGCTATGTATGTATGTGTGAATGTAACTGGCTATGTATGTATGTGTGAATGTAACTGGCTATGTATGTATGTGTGAATGTAACTGGCTGTGGATGTATGTGTGAATGTAACTGGCTGTGGATGTATGTGTGAATGTAACTGGCTGTGGATGTATGTGTGAATGTAACTGGCTGTGTATGTATGTGTGAATGTAACTGGCTATGTATGTATGTGTGAATGTAACTGGCTATGTATGTATGTGTGAATGTAACTGGCTGTGGATGTATGTGTGAATGTAACTGGCTGTGGATGTATGTGTGAATGTAACTGGCTGTGGATGTGGTGTGTGTGAATGTAACTGGCTGTGGATGTATGTGTGAATGTAACTGGCTGTATGTGGTGTGTGTGTGTGTGTGAATGTAACTGGCTGTATGTGGTGTGTGTGTGTGTGTGTGAATGTAACTGACTGTATGTGGTGTGTGTGTGAATGTAACTGACTGTATGTGGCGTGTGTGAATGTAACTGGATGTGTATATGAGGTGGGTGTATGCGACTGTCTCCGTGCGTTTATGATATTGTGATGTGCCGTTGTCTGGCTCCTAAAATTTTTAGCTGGCTCCTAAAACTAAATTAAATTTGTCAAGCCCTGCTTTAGTGTCATAAACAGGAGACCCCACCGACACATTTAAATAGATTCTTTTAAGACACATTTCCCCCCTAAATTAGGCATTTGCTTGCTATTTTTCTAACACATTGTATAGATCATTCCTGATTTATACTCTACATCCAGAGTATAAGGTGACAGCATCTGTTTAATTGGCCCATACAAACCTAGTAAATGCTAGAAAAGCCATACCATTGGGGGCTTTGATGGAATAATCTGTTATATGACCTTAATATATTATTGTATCTGCAATTGAAACCTATTAATTGTAGGTAATAATGAGTGAACATCTATTTAATTGTATTGTGTAATGTTTGGGGTGGCACAGTGTGCTAATGCACTATTTGTAGGACCTCGTCCATTGTTCGGATTACTGGCAGGGACAATTCAGCCTTCCATCCTTTTGTGGTAAGTAAATTGAGAACCAGTTGGCCAAAAAGTCTCTTTCCTGGGAAAGTACTTAGTTTTTGTTATTACTGATTTTTACATCTTCAAGATGATATCACGGTCTCTTCCAGACCAAGATGTGGTCTTAGGGGTTGCACTTCGATCCTCTTCCTTAAAACATGGTTTATACTGTGACTGGTGAGAATAAACATTATCAAAAAGGATGTAAAATGATGTATACATTGGGTTAACAGGATTGTGAACAAACAAAGAAATTAGAAAATGTGTTTTATAATATGTCTCCTATTGATGACAACTGTTGTCTTATATGCAAATTACACATTTCCGATCGAAAGTAAATCATTTTGATCAAATCCCTGGTGATGTCATAAACATGAGACACCACAGACACACTAGAAAAACAGATACTTTTCTCACGTCTCCTAGCACAATGTAAAGATCATTTTCAATAATATTCAGTGCTCTACGTTTTAAAGCATAAACTTTTAAACAGAGAGTGAGGTTTGTCGCAAGGCGCTCTAGGTATTTTTAGTAACGCAGCTACCACTCGAGTGGTGTAACCCCCAAATACACCACCTAAATAAAAACTTGTGAAATAATAAAAGTAAAGGTGCGCATATAGTTAAAATGACACTCGGCCTATACAGCTCTCGCTATTTCAGACGTTTGTTGATCTTAGTACATATTATAAAACAGAAAAATGTTACCAAAATTCGGCTTTGTATATATCCACAACCCGGCTCTTGGTATAAACACGTTTGCAAATCCCTTTGATTTGCTTTTAAATAAACTTAATTGCTCAATATATCATGAGTGGGATTCTTATTGTGTGCTATATCTATATGACTTTCTGCACAACAGTTGCACTATTTTTGTATATATTTCTTCTTTTTTTTAAGGACATATTTTAATAGACATACTACTTCGAATTAAGTATAAATCATTGTAACCACACATATTGGTGATTTATATATACTCTCATGTGCTGGACTTTTTTCTTTTTGTACTTCTATGTTTGCACACAGCGTTGAGTCCTGGCGGCACTTATATATTTATTCAGTTTTGTTTGATTTGGTCACATTTCACACTGTGATTTGATATTTTCACATTTGTTATAAGCGCCGTTGTTTCACTTTTTTTTGTATAAACACGTTGAAATAAACCTCCCGTGGATGTCACAAGGAAAGTGTAGGGCAGCAGGAGAAAGGAAGAGACCCACTGTTAGACGCCAAGTACAAATTTAATAAAAATAAGTAATATGCTTACATTAAAAACAGTATTTCGTGCCACCAGTGTAAGTTTTCGCTGTGCTAGGTAGGATACTGATGCAAGTCCCTGCAGTGGGTTCCGAGCACAGCCCATCGCGGGGGCCATGTTGAGCTGTTAAACGCTGGACGTTCTATGCCTTCCTTGTGTCTTTTAGGACCACTAGAATTAGGACGGCTTAGTTTTTCCTGCAGTGGGCCACTTCACCAGAAATGTATGTGTGCGTGGGACACAGTAATTTTTCATGAAGAGAAAATTATATATGATTATATATATATATATATATATATATATATATATATATATATATATATATATAGTAATCAAAAATATGTATCGCGCACTCACGTGTCTGAATATATAAAGTTAGTCAATTTTTAATATGTGAATGCAGGTATTATCCAGGTATCTGCTACTCATATTCACAGCCACACAT
Organism: Pelodytes ibericus; assembly: GCA_036172795.1. Taxonomy (NCBI): domain Eukaryota; kingdom Metazoa; phylum Chordata; class Amphibia; order Anura; family Pelodytidae; genus Pelodytes; species Pelodytes ibericus. The sequence goes on from CM069860.1 coordinate 203,213,415, forward strand.
ACACAAATGGACACACAGTCACACATACATACACAAATACACACAGACACCCTTACACACCCACACCCAAACCCTTACACACCCACACCTAAACCCTTACACACCCACACCCACACCTAAACCCTTACACACCCACACCCACACCTAAACCCTTACACACCCACACCTAACCCCTTACACACCCACACCTAACCCCTTACACATGCACACAGACACCCTAACACACACAGAAACCCTTACAGACACTTTTACAGAGACCCTTACACATAGACATCCTTACGCCCACACACACTCCCTGACAGACAGATTCTTGTGGCATTTCCCCCCCTCCCTGCATATTAACCTTTTATATGCAGGGATGGGGATGGTGCAGGTACACCTTCTACTGAGCTCCTGCATCTTCTAAGCTCTGGAATGTCACCTGACATCCGGAGCTCCAATAGCATCAGAGCACGATGGGGCGGAGTATGCATCCCTCGCGCTGCTCTCAGCACAATGTGCCCAATGTAGGCACACCACAGAGGTGTGGGCTGCATTTGGCCCGCGGCCCTGGCTTTGCGAACACAAAGGGGTTAATGCATACCTCAATGTGCCTGCCATGGAATAATATAAGAGAGTTTTGCTGTTCATTGAACTTTTAACTACAACTTCTTTCCAGCATCCGGTTTTGAAGGCGTTCAGAATTTAAAGCAATTTGTTGCTCAACCTTCTGGATTTTTAGGGCTCCGTTAAATTGAGCAGTGAATTTCAATCAGTTTTACTTAAGTAGATGGGTCAGATGTCTGCCATCAACATAGCAGTCCTATTTGGGATTCTTAATTAAACTCAACAGCAGATTAGTTAGGAGCTTTAATTTAAAATGCAAGTTGAAATAAAACATTGTTCGGATAAAGTCTAAAGAGATGTGTTTCCCCCCCCCCTTCTTTTCTTCCTGACTTTAGCTGTAGAAGACAGAAGTAACTCAGGGTCTTGGGGGACCAGTACACATCCAAGTCCATCCAGAGTGAGTATTGATTTTTATTTGTCACCTCCTTGATATTAAGAGTCCCTAAACCCTACTGCATAATCATGGAGCTGATGCGTGACTATAGAATTAAAGGGTTTTCTTAAAGGGACCCCATCCCCTAAATTTTGTTTAAAGTCTGAATTTAGAGAATATAAAAGGGATTTTAAAAAATTATCAGTACAATGTGTTAGCAGAATTGCCAGCAGATAAATAAATTAAAAGAACATGTGTCTGTGGTGTCTCTTGTGTATGACATCACCTTGTGCCTTGATATGCAAATAACACATTGTGCATTCAAAAAGTAGTTCATTTGCATATTATGCCACTGGTGATGCCATAAACAGGAGCCCTCACAGACACTTTTTTTTCAAATTAATTTATGCATTCACATGTATTTTTTCGATCAGTTTTACTATTTTGTTATGCTTTGTATTCACAATATAATGATGTTTAGTTGCTTTAAAAGTAAACATGGCTTTTACCACAATAAACCTGTACTCTAAAAACAACTTTATTTCAATTATTACAATATAAGCAAACTGTCATGTTGAATTTTATTGCGTGGCACCCAAAATAATAATCATTTATTTTTATATTGTCATTGACTGTATACTTACCATGAATGCACAAGCACTGTGTATTTAAGTCATTATTTAGAGTCTACATCTACATCCAATTATCCATGTATTACTTCCTTGTAGGGACCCGGGTGGGATAAATAAGTCTGTTGAATGTATGGCTGTGCTTCTTGCATCAGCATCACTTCCTGCTCGGGACAGGAAGTGCAATGTTTCTATTTATACAATGCATTGCGGTCCTAGCAGAAACTCAAAATTGTCCACACCCCAACACATGTTGCCTTCTAATTCATTACTAATATATGTAAAAGAATAAGAATTGAACCTTTAAAATAAGTAAAAAAAAGATTAATTCACTATTTTATGGTTAGTGAATTAAGTATATTGTAACTTAATTTAAGGCTGCCAGATAAAAATCACAGCTATGGCTGTGCGTTTAGGTGCTCCCATAATGCTTTTAGGCGGACTCAATCACAAATTATCTTACCAAGTTCAAATTTATAACCAGCTCTGGATAACGTATCTGGTTTAGTGACTACAGCCCTCTGGGTAGATATGCTCAATTATATATCTATAAATAGGTGAAAAAAGTTATCTTGTACAACTACTGATTTATATTATATGTAAAGTGCCAATCAAAGCAACGAGTACACTTGCATGAAACTAAGTTTATTTTAAAAGAGAGAATAGGGGTTACGTAATAATATACACTTTATAATATACACTTTATAATATACACATTATATTTCGTTATATGATATATTTTATAACAGAGAATAGGGGTTACGTATAATATACACTTTATAATATACACATTAGATTTCGTTATATGATATATTTTATAACAGAGAATAGGGGTTACGTATAATATACACTTTATAATATGCACATTATATTTCGTTATATGATATATTTTATAAGAGAGAATAGGGGTTACGTATAATATACACTTTATAATATACACATTATATTTCGTTATATGATATATTTTATAAGAGAGAATAGGGGTTACGTATAATATACACTTTATAATATACACATTATATTTCATTATATGATACATTTTATAAGAGAGAATAGGGGTTACGTATAATATACACTTTATAATATACACATTATATTTCATTATATGATACATTTTATAAGAGAGAATAGGGGTTACGTATAATATACACTTTATAATATACACATTATATTTCGTTATATGATACATTTTATAAGAGAGAATAGGGGTTACGTATAATATACACTTTATAATATACACATTATATTTCGTTATATGATACATTTTATAAGAGAGAATAGGGGTTACGTATAATATACACTTTATAATATACACATTATATTTCGTTATATGATATATTTTATAAGAGAGAATAGGGGTTACGTATAATATACACTTTATAATATACACATTATATTTCGTTATATGATATATTTTATAAGAGAGAATAGGGGTTACGTATAATATACACTTTATAATATACACATTAGATTTCGTTATATGATATATTTTATAAGAGAGAATAGGGGTTACGTATAATATACACTTTATAATATACACATTATATTTCGTTATATGATATATTTTATAAGAGAGAATAGGGGTTACGTATAATATACACTTTATAATATACACATTATATTTCGTTATATGATACATTTTATAAGAGAGAATAGGGGTTACGTATAATATACACTTTATAATATACACATTATATTTCGTTATATGATATATTTTATAAGAGAGAATAGGGGTTACGTATAATATACACTTTATAATATACACATTATATTTCGTTATATGATATATAAATGATATATCTCCAACAGAAACCCGAACCAGTTAAACGTGTAAATGTGTATGCCCATTATTGGGATAGCCCTACAATTTTAGAAATGCACCGCAGAAAACGTTTTACTCATAACACCAAATGTTTTTCATAGCATAACTTTCTTGAGGTGCTTGAATAAATATGCTACACAATTCACAGAATAACAAAACAACGTGGATTATATATATATATTTAAAAAAAAAAACTAAAAAATAATGGAACGGTCTAAACCAGGGGTTTGCAACCTTCCGAAGGTCAGATGTTGTGGACTACATTTCCCATAATGCTGTACTGCTGGCAAAGCATCAAGGGAAATGTAGTCCACAACATTTCGAGGGCTGAAGGTTGCATAACCCTGGTCTAACCTATAATACCATTACCCTGGTTTGAACATTGACTGATCCACATTTAGAACTTTTACCCAGAATTTATAAATAGCCCCCCCCCCCCCCATGTTCCCGTCCAGTTTGAAAATTGTGTCTAAATCTTAGACTCCTTCATACAGTCGTCCTTGGCCTAAATCTTAGACTCCTTCATACAGTCGTCCTTGGCCTAAATCTTAGACTCCTTCATACAGTCATCCTTGGCCTAAATCTTAGACTCCTTCATACAGTCGTCCTTGGTCTAAATCTTAGGCTCCTTCATACAGTTGTCCTTGGTCTAAATCTTAGACTCCTTCATACAGTCGTCCTTGGTCTAAATCTTAGGCTCCTTCATACAGTTGTCCTTGGTCTAAATCTTAGACTCCTTCATACAGTCGTCCTTGGTCTAAATCTTAGACTCCTTCATACAGTTGTCCTTGGTCTAAATCTTAGACTCCTTCATACAGTCGTACTTGGCCTAAATCGTATACTCCTTCATACAGTCGTATTTGGCCTTTTTAACACACAAAGCATTAACAAAGTTCAGCAGGAAATCACCCTACGCATCTTTCCATACACATTTAGACTTTTAACTGGTTGGGGTTTCAAACAGAAATATCCTTGTGCAGGTACTGTATTTTCTTTAATCCTTGCTTTGCTTTCATTTAAAAATTCCAATTTTGAATGCAGTTCCGGGGGGGGGGGGGGGGGGGGGGGGCAGTATAGCAATTGTCCCCCTGGCTACTCCTTAATCTCACTCAATGGGCTGGGGCTGACAAACTTTTAACTTTTAAATGCCCCATTCGGTAATACTTTCAATCTTTGAATTCAGTTGTATTGTTTCCCTGTCAATATCTGTACCTTATTGGTCTATATGTCTGTCTATCAATCTATCTTGCATGTGTGTTGGGTCTATTCACTAAAATTCGACTTTGGAGGTCGACTTTCATTATGAGACTAAGTTAAATTCGGCACCCAAGTTTGACCTAGAAAAAAACCCGAGGTACGAATCTTCCCCATTGAAAGTAATAGGATGATCGAAGGTATTTTTGAGACTAAGTCAAACTCAGGTGCCAAATTCTCAGTCTCAAAAATAGCTTCAAACATTTTGCCTCCCATTACTTTTAATGAGGAAGATTTGTACTTTTTTAAACTTAAACTTGTGCAGTAGGGAAAAAAATTAGCTAAACATGAGTAAGGAGCAATTTGCAAATATTTGTAACATTTTGCTCTCCCCCCCCCCCCCCCCCCGATTTGCGCCTCTTCTGTATATTTTCATTTAGCGTGCATTTTTCAGGTTGTGCTAATATATTGTGATTAGATTCGCGCACGCTAAAGAGTTTTACGTATATGTTGTCAAAAATAATTCTTATTTTGCGCGTGAAAATTACACCAGCTCTTAGCAAGCGCTAATTAACAAAGTAGAAAAAATATTAGCAAACTCGCCTGTTCTTATTCGAGATTTGCTCGTATTTACTATTTGAGTGGTAAATGTTTAGTACATTGCAAAAGGAGTAAAGTGCCAAAAATAGTGTTGCACATACAATATATTTGCGGGTTTTTTTTAGCATATACTCCTCTTAGTCTCAAAGTGAAAATCGACACCCAAAGTCAAATTTTAGTGAATAGACCCATCCATCTCAGATGATGTCAGATAGGCTGACGAAGTGGAACCACGGGCAAATAAATAGTTTTTGCCTCCCCCCCAGGATAACGCTTGCTAGGCCTCCCCTGCGTATGATCAGCTTACATTTCTAAGTGTCTTATAATGAAATATTAAATGTTATTAGACCGTTTATCATGTACTCAGAGTTTTGATTAGTACCATGTATATATCTATACCTACGTACATCTCTCTATCCATAGATATATAACATTTTAACCTGTTCACTCCAATAGCGCTCTTGATTAGAATCCCTCCTGTGCCATGTGTTGGGGTCTGTGACTTACTCCCTGACCTGCGTAAGTTTGTAGCCAGGTCATAGAAAGTTACACCTAAAAAAAAAAATTGATTGTGCATACACTCATTGAACACGCTCTGCTATTTAGGGTTGCCACTGGCTGGTATTTAACGGCAGGCCGGTAAAAAATTGCCATCAGGCCAATGTTAAGTCTATGGAGACAGTAGCAAGGCCGGTATTTTTCTGAACAAAAGGTGACAACCCTACTGCCATATTATGCGTGATTCATCCAACCGCACGACCCTTTCAGTGCCAGGGGGGGATAAACCTACACTTTGCCGTGCTTGCCTCCCCCGGCAATGGTGGGGTTGATATAGCTGTTGGTGGGCACACAGCACCTACATTCTTAAAGGTCAATAAAATGTGTCTTAAAACAGAGTCTAGCGTTCAACATGAAGGGGAAAAATAAATAAAAAAAATATATATATATATGGAAAGAAAGTGCTGTCTTTCCAACAGCAGAACCTCGAGGGTCATAAAGAATTGCCTATTTTCTGTCTTGCTTAAGTCACTGGGGACATGTTTTGTATAAAACCATACGTCTGTGGTGTGTTATGACTGCCTTTGATCTTGTGATAGCATCTGATACCTGCCCACTCATTTTTATTTTTATTTTTTTTACTGGTAACAGTAGTTTAAAACATAATAATAATAAAAAAAAACCCTCTAATACCATATCTCATCGAAGTGACATCTGTGTTGCAACATGCATCAATTTAAATCATGTGTTCTGCATTCTTAATATATCTTGTAAAGGTGCAATCCCACACGTAGGGACATTTTAAGATGTGTTTGTACCAGAAAATACAGTATAAGTAAACTCCGATGTTATACAAGGGCAGCCTGAACCCTAAGTGATCTTCAGAATTAGAATATTGTCAGCATTAATTATATTAGTGATATAAACTGCCCCCTCAATTCTTTTATTGGGTAGAAGATTTGGCGTTCGACTGAGTGGTACCCTGAGGGAAATTGTGAAACTAAATAATTTTTTGAGAAAAGTATCCGGTGCAAGTATTAAATGATAATAATGTAACATAATTGAAGAATTCCACAGGTTTACATATGGCTAGCCTAACAAACAAATATAAAAAATACATTTGAGGTGAACAGACTAGATGTCCCAACGGACTACATGTGACATCACAATCTTTGGGGGATTATGTAAAAAAACGTGTCGGGAAATTAAAGAGCTTAAATAAACTTTTTTTCCCCCTCCTAGTGCAAAAACTATTGTCCCTAGCAGGAGGATAAAACGGCATGTACCTATTAAAATACATGCCAGTTAATCCTCTGACTGGCAGCCATAATCCAAGGAAGTATCATGGCCGAGGATGTTGCCGACAGTCTCTTGCTTCTAGTGCAGAGGCAGATCCTTAGTTTTTGTTGTTTTTTTCACTTGCCACCAACAGAGGGGACCTTAACGAGGCTCGGGAGTCTGCATTATACATTGGCGCACGGGGGAATAGTTCCAGTGTTGGGAGCTGTCCCTGTGTGTGACCTTCTTAATGAGAGCCCCTTTGTTTCTATGCTAAATGGCGTAGCCAAAAGCACTTCCGAAATTTATTTTTACAAAACGAATTCTTTCAGAGGCGACAGTCACTCTATATTTTATGAAAGTCGGGAGGTCAACGTTCAACACAATAAAATTGATGGGCTTTCTTTCGTCTAAATTACTAAGCGGCTGTCATTTACTAAGGATGATGGAATAACTTAAGGCTTACGATGTAAGCCTCTAGTACAGGGGGAAGTGCACCTTACACATTTACTATTACCCCATGAGAGAGGGCACTGGACTTTATCCCCTCTACACTACTGTATTAGTATGGTATAAACATTTTGGAAAATGAAAGTCACCGTTAAGAACTCTGAAATTGTTAATCAAAACATTTTTTGTATTGGTTTGTGTGGGACTGGATCTTTTTAAGGTATACTCATTACATATCATGTGCTTATCTCTCTTGGTTAGAGAATAGAGCACTAAACCAGGAATATATCACTTATGTCCATCAGATCCAAAAAATAGACAGGTATAGGGAAAGTGTATGTACAGGGACGCCAGTGTATATGGCAAGGTCGGTGACTGTCCAACGAATATTATTAAATGGCCGTCACAAGTCCACAAAATGGCCACCATGGACGATGTTGGTGCTTACCCCTGGGGATTGGCCACATTTCAAGGTTTTGTGCCTTTAAAGGGAAAATAACAAGTCACTATAAACCAGTATTGGCCAGTGTTTTAATTTGAGAGGCCCCATACCATCAGAAACACAGGTCAGGGGCCTGGGGTGGACATTATTAAATTCATGAGCTTTACTGTCAACCTTTACACTCTCTTTGTGGGCACACCTTAATTATTTCAGACCCTGTCTAAATGAGTACAAATCCAAGAGGTGTCACCATCGGACAACACTTGGAGAGATATCAGAACGTACCCGTTACAACTGAAGAAAACGTATCACAAAGAAATCACTTAGAAGTGGTTGTGGGGAGGTGAAAAAAATGGTAGTTTGGGTAAATGGACCCAGCGGTAACTTTCAGGCCTATTTATACAGAGAACATTCTAGGGCAGAGTTCTAAAAAATGAAGCCACAAGCAGGAACATTCCGTTGGTTTCCATGGTTACTTTGCTCAGGAATTAACCTTAATAAATAACCACCATAGTCTCTGAGATTCCTTGATACACGGAGGGTGGTTACATTTCCATAACCGTGGGTAGATTGTTTAAATTTAGCAATATCTATAGTTTGAGATATTGCAGAGGCAGATTTTAAACCAATTCCAAACACTATGTATAATTACATAAGGAATACATTTAGCTTTTACTATAGTCTGAGCTAACATTGCCCTGGTCAGTAGTGGGATTCAGCCGGTTCGCACCAGTTTGGGCAAACCTGTTGCTACTCTTTGACAAGTTCGCCAAACCGATCTCTATGCCTCGAGTCTCCGGTTTTACTTTCATCCTTCAGGGATATTGTCGCAGAATCAAAGGTTTAAGCTATCGCATGGTGCGTGGGACACCAAACCCAGCAATGACGCAGGTACTGTGCAACAGCTACACGAGGAAGGAGCAGGATGATGCGCTTTCCAGGGTCAGATAAAAGATTATGCATTTACTGCTGACTGAATTCATATACACAGATTATGCATTTACTGCTGACTGAATTCATATACACAGATTATGCATTTACTTTTGATGATTGGCCTCATATATAAAGATTATGTATTTACTGTTGCAGATTGACTGCATATACTGAGATTATGCATTTACTGCTGCAGATTGGCTTCCTATCCAAAGATTATGCATTTACTGCTGCAGATTGGCTTCCTATCCAAAGATTATGCATTTACTGCTGCAGATTGGCTTCCCATACAAAGATTATGCATTTACTGCTGCAGATTGACTGCATACACAAAGATTATGCATTTTCTGCTGCAGATAGGCTTCCTATACAAAGATTATGCATTTACTGCTGCGGATTGGCTTCCTATACAAATATTATGCATTAACTGCTGCAGATTGGCTTCCTATGCAAAGATTATGCGTTAACTGCTGCAGATTGGCTTCCTATGCAAAGATTAGGCATTAACTCTTAATGATCGGCTTCATATACAAAGATTATGCATTTACTGCTGAAAGTTGGTTTAACATACAAAGATTATGCATTTACTGCTGCAGATTGGCTTTGTATACACAGATTATGCATTTACTGCTACAGATTGGCTTCGTATACAGCAAGAACCGGTTGCTAAAATGTCTGAATCCCACTACTGGCCCTGATGGAATATTAAGCCCTCGATTAATGGAAAGCATGGTGTGACCCAAAAAGGGAAAAGACCGGGAATGTTCAAATGAAAGAAATTCCTTGACCTCTTAAACAACATTTAATACTATTGTTTTGATGCCTGAACAACCCCCCCCCCCCCCCCCCCCCCCGGCTACCTGTCCAACAGAACAATAAATCTGTTCAGTCCTCGGGGTAGGAAGTTTAATTCCTGGTAGGGTCAGCTACCTCATTAATCCTTCGAAGGTTGTTAAAATGATTACCATTAAATTGGGTAATAGTAACATCCCCTGGGAGTTTCTTAAAAAGCAGAGACTATGCGAATATACCTTTCCTGGTTAAATAACTTTATTATTACTTTTTATTATTGTTCCTTAAATCTGGAGTTGTAGTGGCCATTTGATTTTCTGTAATATCCATCCCATCTGGTCAGTCTCCAAAAAAAAGCCTGCAATTTGTAGATTACCAAAATCATTGTAAAAAAAATCTTCACCTTTCTGTGACAGTATGGTCCAATCCCAAAGGCACAGTGTGAGATGACAGAGCATCACTTTGTAAATAGGTCCTCCTTTTAGGCTTCATTAAGCACAGTGAGGGCAATTATTAATGTGAATAAATAGAATCCAAGTTCCCAATCTTTCCCCTGCCTAATTGAGGCCATTTATTATCCACTGATGTCATCAGTGCCGTCTCTGTAATAATGCTGTGCATCTTACCTGCTAGAATGCCATGAAAGGAGGGGGCACACAGGGGGTCTGAGGAAGCCCTTTAGCACTGCAATTAACTTACCGAGCAGGGTAAAAAGTGTTGCGAAAATATTTTAAAAATCTCTGCAACATTTTTTAACACAAAGTATTAACATTTCGTATGCGCTGCTCTATAATATAACATTTTACTTTTCGTTGTAAGAGAATTAGTCATTAAAAATATAAAAAAAAAAATCTCAGCATAAATTAGTGAGGAATTGTTAAATGGCCAGCCCAAGCAAAAGATTTCCCAACTGTGTTATTACTTGTACCCTAAGCAGCCATTCCTCTCAATCCCACTTTTTGAATAGATTTTACCTTTAGGGGCCACTAAACGTTATTTTTAACTTGTGCTTCTAATATAGAAGCAAAAGTGACATTTTAGTTGTCCCTAGTATGAGGATCAACTTGGGTGTACTTTTCATAGTACACGCCAGTTTATCCCCGGACAGACAGCTGCCATGTTTCCATAGGAAGCAGGCAGCTGTGTGGTCGGCGACCGCGCTCTCGCAATCAGCAGTCAGAGCAGGGCGAGAGTGCGCGTGCTGACAACCAGGAAGTGCTGTGTCTCGCGTGTGAGACACAGCACATAGTAAACACGCGTGGATCTATTAAAAGTGTCGGGACATGTTTTGTCCCTTTCAAGGAAGATAGGGTTATAAAAGGCTCAATATTCCTTTAACTCCTCGTACTTATTTGAGGGACCCATACAACCATGCCCTTCGGAATGTATAATTTATATGTGTTCAGAGGGAAATCCATCATTGATCAAGGTCATTGCTATAGGATTCACTCCTTTTGGGTAATTCATTGGATCTCCCTGGACACATTTGTGTTCTACATTCTGCAGCAGAGCATGTAAATGATCCAGCAAAACACTGATTGACCTGATAACCCTTTATGTACAACTGGTGGAGAATAACAACTGCAGACGTGGCTTCTGTGTAATTTATCATAACTTCCAACTTCTACAGCCGGAACATGTGGAGCTTGGAAGGTCCAGTGCTCCCACGGATGCAGTCATTGCCCAATAGCCCTCTCACTCAATCTGCAGCTCTTCTGTCCCAAAAATCAGGACTGTGCTGCACAAAGCAGGACAGTTGGCAGTCATGTAATGGATATATATATATATATATATATATATATATATATATATATATATATGTAATGTAAATGGAGCATATTTAAAGGAAGAAAAACGACCACAACAAGAGTACATATACTTAAAATAGAGGGGCAAAAATGTAAAAGTAATATCAGGAAGTATTACTTTGCTAAGAGGGTATTGGATGGATGGAATAGCCTTCCAGCAGAAGTGGTAGAGGTAAGCACAGGGAAGGAGTTTAAGCATGCATGGGAAAGATAAAAGGCTATCCTAGATATAAGATAAGGTCAGTAACTAATGAAAGTAATCCGATTTTGTTATCTTTTTTTTGGTCAGAAATTGGTCAGATTAGACGTTTCTGCGGATGCACACATTGCAAGTGGAGTTATCATTTGGAATAATCTGCATTTTGCTTGTTTAAAACACTTTTAAATGAATGCTTTTTTTCCCCCTCCCAGCCTCCAGCCACATGCTTAGGGTTAGTGGAAAATGCTGAGAGCCAGTGCAATCTGCAAAACTGATATTTTTCTGATTAATTAAACCCACTTAGGGTGTAGATTTTTAAATTAGAATGAATACATATATTGTTACAATTATTTCACTTTAATTTGTACATATAGCAAGGAACCATCCCAGCAGTAGGACACATTACAGGGAAGGCATATATTGCATGTGAATGGCACCCTTTGCTCTATTTAGTCTACAGGTCAGTGCTGCTGACTAGTGATCCATATACCAAGCCCCTCTTAACGTAATTATTGTAATTAGTGTTCACTGGTATCGCTTTTGCACAGTAAATTAGTTCTTGAATATAATCTAGTGGGGATGGTAACGGGACTAGTATATGTGGTTTATAGCCACACGGGTCATTTCTTTAAAAAAAAAAATACTGATATATAAGTTGTAAATTATCTACTGTTTGAAACTGCAGATTATTTAAATAAACAGTTGCTCCCTTTCACCCCCTTTCTTTTGTTTTAATTTATTTTTCCCATTAATATAATAACAGATTAATGGGTAAGAATAAAGGAGAGGGATAAACCACAGTGATAAAGATAAAGGGGGGGGGGGGGGGGGGGTCGGTCAGAAACAGATATATAAAATGCCAGTGAGGCAGCTCATTTGTAAATTCTATTCTGTCCCCTGGGTTGCATGTTCAATTCCTGGCAGGGTCAAATCACCTTCTTATCCTTCCGAGGTAGTTTAAAAAAGTACCGTTAAATGGAGTAATGGATCTAAAGTAACATCCCCGGGGTATAATCACCTCCGCTAGCCTGCTTATTCCCGGTGGTAATCCTTGCTAAAGTTTCAATTAAAAGGGGAAAAGAAAGTTATAGTATTTTTTTTTTTTTTTTTAAACTAGTACTTTACTACTGTAAATAAGCTGTTTTCCTGTTTAGTACCCAGCATGTACACATCTCCATTTATATTGCATGTAAGTGTAACGTGATTTGTCATCTGCCGACTGGTTTGTGTCCTTGTCCGTAACCTTCCCCTCGTCTCGCCTGCCCGGTCTCACCAGCGCATCCCTTCGTAGATTCCATCTTGTTCGTTCCTTTTCACTTCTCCCTGTAAAACAAATGTATCCGCTTCCCAAGGATGCTCTAAAAAAAAAGAGAAATTCACAGAAATAGGCAGTTAAGTGTTATGGCCCAACAGGGTATGCGACTAAACCCATGTTATTTACATCATCTTTCAGCAAACCTTCCAAGCTGACATTTTGTGAGGTCCGCGGGGTACTGTGTGTGTGTGTAAATAATGCAGCTCTCCCTACAGTCTGCCGTATTACCATATGATTATTAAAGACATGTGGCACTCTTCCAGCCGCTCTACAAGGTTGGTGGGAATAGTGACCGGGAGCCTGATTTCTCACTTAAAGAAATCTTACAACTATAGCAAAAAATATTCACTTTGGTTGAATTAACAAATTGTGTCAAGTGTAGAGTGTTTATATAGAATATTTGTTTTAATGAAAGCCTACAAATAAAGCCCTCTTTTCACAGTAAATCTCTATCGGGGGGCAGACATGTTGTTTAGAACCTTGGGTGAGAACTCCTTCCATCTTATCCAAGGTGAGTGAAAATCTGACCCAAGATTCTAAACAACATGGCCGCTCCCTGGTACAGCAGCACGGAGAAAAAGATGAACTTTATTTGTATTCTTTCATGAAAAGGATTTCTGTTTAAAACGCTTTTGAACCAAAGTTTATTGCAGTTTTCCTTTAAGCAATAGATCAGCTTGCCGATACAATTATCTTGTTTATTATAACATAAGCAAAAGTATTTACAATACTAACGACACTGTTCCTTCTTTCTTCCGGCCCTTCAGAAGCTGTCATGCAGCGTACAAGCCAGTGTGCATAGCCATCCACCCCGGAGGTGGCTGCATGTATGTTGATCTTGCTATTGTTTCATTGTGTTACCTTCTATTTGACGTAGATTGTTTTATGTGTCGATGTGTATGGCTAGATCTAGAACTTTCACGGTAAATGTACTGGTTTTGTGTCTTTGATTTTATATGTGCCACTGATTATTCGTTAAAGGGACTACTATATTACCTAAACATTGTATATACGGTACACAAAGAGAAAATAGTATGGGAAATTATCTCCTGCTATATCCTGTTTATGACATCACCTTATGGCTTTAAGGGACTGTCTAGTGGCCCAAAATACATCTTCCAAATATTAATGAATATTAATGTGATTTCAAAGTTCTTACAGTACTGCCCACACTAGCTGAGTAAAAGTAATTTCCCTTTTTTTGCTGCTGCAGGAACAAATGAGAATAATTTAATTCAAATAAATGGAATTTCCTGTCTCTTTAATGATGTCATCAGACAATGTATTACACTGTTAAGAGATCCTACCGTGTACAAGGTGCAAGGTCACTCAGAGTCCGCATAATGTATTCAATAGGAAGAGCACAGGAAGTGGCTAAATGAAACAATACTTTATATTCTCAGTGTCTATATAATCAGTGCTGCTGCATCTGCAGTAAACAAGCAGAGTAATCACTGCAATACATTGCTTTCAATAGGAAATGTGTAATTAGTCTATCCACCCACAAGGTGATGTCTTAAACAGGATACACGACAGATACATTTCTTTCTCAATCTGTGTATTTGCAATTCTACTGTAGATTATGTTTTTATTCTGTGCATTCCCAGTACAAACAATGTTTAGGTGACGGAGTCCCTTTAAAGCTGTAATCTTTAGATATATGTAATACCCACTGATCTATGTATACGCACATGTCCGGACTTGACAAATATATATAGATTTTAGAAGCCAGTCCAATGGTAGTTCTATAGCGTTCTTTGTCAAACAATTAAAAAATAAAAGTTTAGCAGCCATAGTAGAGGTTGTAGGTGCCATATCTGCCTGGCTCCTAGAATTTGTCAAGTCTTGAAATACGTATAAGTAAACAATTACTGTCCTGATTTCTTTTTGAGAATTATTATTTATTATTGCATATGCTTGTATAATAACCGATTAACTAACCTGTGCATAAATAATAATTACCAAGAAAACTGTGAATGGCTGGAATTTTATCATAGTATTATATAATTGGGCTACCAAATTCAGGTGACTAGAATAGAGGACACGCACCCACATACCTTGCCATTGCACCCACAGCCCATATAACTTGCCCCAGCATCCATTCCACTCACAGACGTGTCCCAGCACCCAGATTTCACTCACATGACTTGCCCCAGCACCCAAATTACACTCATAGGACTTGTCCCTTTACCCAAATTACACCCTGGGCCTTTTAGCACCACATTGCACCCACTGGTTTTGCCAGAGCACCAAGATTGCACACATAGGACGTACCCTAGCACCCATCACACTCGCAGGACCTGCCCCCAGCATCCAATATTGCAATAAGGACTTACCCCAGCTCCCACATTGCACCAGTGACCTGCACCCACATTGCACCAAGTACTTACCCCCAACCAAACAGATTACACCAAGGACTTACCTCCAACACACAGATTGCACTCACAATCCCCCGGTGCCTGGCACTAGCTGCCAGGAGGTGCTGGAGGTGCGTGGTAGCCTAAGAGGATGTCTGTGCCTTTGGGCAGCACAATAACATTACCTGCATGCCATCCTCACAAAGAGGGCTGGTGAGGGCAGATCTGCTCTGGTGGCCACTTGGTTTGCAGGTAGCGGTTTTTGTGAAGATTAGCATGCAGCACGTTAATAATTAATGCCTCTTGTTAATCTAAAAAGGAAATAAAACTGCCCACAAAATAGGACATTATTGCAAATATAAAAACCCCAGATTAAATGGTCCTCAAAAAACGGACATGTCTGGGGAAAAGACATATGGCAACCTTGTCTAATAATGAAGCATTTTGCAGTATTCTACATAGTACATTTTTGTTGCTATTAACCTGAATAGCTCTTACCTTAACTCATCCTATTTCTGATTCTGTGCACACGTATGTTTGGCCAGTTTGTTGAGGAACACATATAACTGCATACAAAAAACACATACATTCTATATTCTGCAGCATGTAAAGGTTAGATGTATCCACGAAAAAAAAGCTGATTGCCTCGGCAAACCTAGCTGGACAACTGGTGGAAAACATCCAGCAGTTATCTGTCCTGTACAGACTCCTGTGCAACCCGCATGCTTGCCAACTGTCCTGCTTCTCGCGGGACAGTCCCGGGTTTGAGGCGCTGTCCCGTCGAGCTCTACCTCTATCCTGGGTTTCGGAACGGAGGTTGAGTTTGATGGGGTTTGCAATTCCGATCTCATTCTCCGGTGTCTAGGAGTATGTCGGATGCATGCGCAGTAGCGCTGTCAGCCCGAGTGACAGTACCACTGAGCATACGCAGTAGTGATTACACTTCACCTCCCAGGCTACGCCCCCCAGCCGTCCAGATTAACCGGGGCAGATTTTGAGAGTTATGAATATATGTATACACACGTTGCAAGTATAGTTATAATTTGTGATACTTTTTTAAGCATGTTAAAGGACAATTGAACTTTTTTGAACCCTTGCATCCATAAAAAATGTCTTGTGTGTCCAGACTAAACCCGTTTTCGATCTTAATAGATCTTAATACAGGGGCGTCCAATTTTTTCGGCAAAGGGCCACTTCGCTAGAAATGTATGCGTGCGTGGGCCGCATTCATTTTTCATTCATTCAGAGAATAATATATATAATTATATACATGTGTGTGTATGTAAATATATATATATATATATATATATATATTTACACTAATGTGTAGTGGTCACATTAACTACAAACACACACATGCATACACAGTCACACTTACTCCCCCTTCCCACACACACACAGTCACAATTACCCCACACACGCATACACATTTATACACACACACACTCACATACATACATACATACACTTACCCCACACCCACTTTACATGCACTCACATAGATACACATTTATACACATACTCGCATACATACACTTACCCCACTCACACACATTCACATTTATACACACACACTCACATACATACATACATACATACAGTTACCCCACACACTCACATACATATACTTACCCCACACACACACTCACATACACTTACCCCACACACTAATACACATTTAAAAACACACACACACACACACACACACACACACACACATACATACACTTACCCCACACACTAATACACATTTAAAAAAACACACACACACACACACATACATACACTTAACCCCTACACACATCCACATACTCACATAGATACACTTAACCCCCACACACCTCCACATTTATACACACACTCACATAGATACACTTAACCCCCACACACATCCACATTTATACACACACTCACATAGATACACTTAACCCCCCCACACATCCACATTTATACACACACTCACATACATACACTTAACCCCCACACACATCCACATTTATACACACACTCAAATACATACACTTAACCCCCACACACACATCCACATTTATACACACACTCACATAGTTACATACACTTACCCCACACACACACTCACATGCACTTACCCCACACACTAATACACATTTATACACACACACACACACACACACACACACACACTCACATACATACACTTACCCCACACCCACTTAACATGCACTCACATAAATACACATTTATACACATACATACACTTACCCCACTCACACAAATACACATTTATACACACTCACACACTCATACATACAGTTACCCCCCCCCACACACACTCACATACACTTACCCCAGACACTAATACACATTTATACACACTCACATACACTTAACCCCCCCACACACACACACTCACATACATACATACACTTACCCCACACACACTCACATACACTTACCCCACACACTAATACACATTCATACACACACACACACTCACATACATACACTTACCCCACACCCACTTAACATGCACTCACATAGATACACATTTATACACATACTCGCATACATACACTTACCCCACTCACACATTTATACACACATTTATACACACACACACACACTCATACATACAATTACCCCCCCACACACACTCACATACATACATACACTTACCCCACACACGTGGCTGTGGATGTTGTGGGCTCCCGGTGCGCTTCTTTCCTCCCCCTGACCTCACGCGCAGGGTAGAGGAGGGGATTTGTGCACTGCACACCGCACGGGAACCTGTATCGGGGAACGAAGTTCCCTACACAGAGCGTGTAGGGAACTTCATTCCCCGACACAGCTTCCCGTGTGGTGTGCAGTTCGAGGTGCGGCTACCGGAGCAGAGCTCAGGCGGGCCGCACCTCGATGCCCGGCGGGCCGCACGTTGGACGCCTCTGTCTTAATAGATACACGCAGGTTTACTTTCTGCCATGTCTCAGAGCAGAGACCCAGCTGGTAAGGAGGCTGGTGTACACTGTGTCAGTGCATGCACAGCCAATCACAGCATGGGCTCGCCGCGCTCATCTGATTAGGGTCTGCAGTGTGCATGGGATCAGCAGAGGGGCATAATTAGAAGAAAGGGAAAAACGTCTCCGTAATTTAAACAGCCGCAGTCCGCTGTGGTCCCAGTGTAAAACCAAGGGTATCTCAATATGCTAACAGAGAGAGTCAGTCGCAGACCAGACCAGGCTGTCCGCTTCCCATGGAAACATGGCAGCTGCCAGTCAGAGGATAAACTAGCGTGTTCTATCAAAAGTACATGTATGTTTTTTTTTTATCAGACTAGGGATAACGATTTTTTTCACTTGTGCTTCTATGTTAGAAACACAAGTGAAACATAAAGTTTAGTTGTCCTTTAAAATGTTGGGTTTTTTGGGTTTTTTTTTGTTTTGTTTCGTCTACTTTGTATGTTTTATTAGTTTTAAACATTTCCGGCAGCATTTGTAAATAAATATTGTTTCCTTGTTGATACCCTGAAAAGATGTAGGATTAGACAAGCGAAGTGCAAATTTAAATGAATCATTTATCTTATTGGTTTAATAGAATAATGTAAAGCACTGGTTACAACCTCATTCCCATTTTTATATGGAGGGACCAATAAACCCAATCGAGTGCCGAGAAAAGCATCCTGCATTGCATTTCAAACCTGAGTAACTGCAGGGAGCATCATAGAAACTGATTTGGAATCCCTCTGGTCTCAATACTGATGACAGAGGTATTATATTTTTGAATTGGACATGGCTGATTTATCTCAAAGCTCTGAACTCCATCACACAACACCTAATTCAGGTACCTGGCATCATTGGTTGGACAGCATTTTTTAGATCTCCATCTTACTATTCCCTTTGGGGTGGAAAAGTAGATAAAAAAAATTGTTCAGGATCAGCAATGGGTTTGGCTGGAAAAAGTCTTTGGCTGGTTCAAGAGTCTTGAAAATTAGGCCACTTCTCTGAATATAGGTTTGCTGTGGAGGTCTTGCAAAACAGCTGTAAAACCCATGATGTCACAGAAATCATAATCCGTTATGTCAGCGGAAGCCTAGTCCTGGTCTGACTCATCTAAATTTAAAGGTGTCGAAGCTCCAGGAGGTGTGACGAAATGTAGCTACAAAGAATTGGATCCCCTACTTCAGTAATCCATGGCCACTGGCAGCTTGTAGTGTATAATCTGGTGCAAACAGCGACCTCATTGTTGAGCTCCTTTACTGGTGGGGTGAGATTCAGCTTGTCCATCTGGAACTCAAATTGTTAACGTAGCATTGCCACAATACTTGGCTGATAGCTACAGACGCACAGCAAACCACTCCACTATCCAATTAATCCAAGCTTTGTTCACACTTACCTGGCCAACATTAGTTCTCTGACTAGCCTTCTTCTGACTAGATTTCAAGTTATCACGTAGGGTTTGTAAGGCACGTATGGTTTGCACGGCACGTAGGGTTTGCACGGTACGTAGGGTTTGCACGGTACGTAGGGTTTGCAAGGTACGTAGGGTTTGCACGGCACGTAGGGTTTGCACGGCACGTAGGGTTTGCACGGCACGTAGGGTTTGCACGGCACGTAGGGTTTGCAAGGCACGTAGGGTTTGCACGGTACGTAGGGTTTGCACGGTACGTAGGGTTTGCAAGGTACGTAGGGTTTGCACGGCACTTAGGGTTTGCACGGTACGTAGGGTTTGCACAGGACGTATGGGTTTTTAAGGTACGTAGGGTTTGCACGGCACGTAGGGTTTGCACGGCACGTAGGGTTTGCACGGCACGTAGGGTTTGCGCGGCACGTAGGGTTTGCGCGGCACGTAGGGTTTGCATGGCACGTAGGGTTTGCACGGCACGTAGGGTTTGCACAGGACGTAGGGTTTGCAAGGTACGTAGGGTTTGCGCGGCACGTAGGGTTTGCACGCACGTAGGGTTTGCACGGCACATAGGGTTTGCACGGCACGTAGGGTTTGCACGGCACGTAGGGTTTGCACGGCACGTAGGGTTTGCACAGGACGTAGGGTTTGCAAGGTACGTAGGGTTTGCACGGCACGTAGGGTTTGCACGCACGTAGGGTTTGCACGGCACGTAGGGTTTGCACGGCACGTAGGGTTTGCACGGCACGTAGGGTTTGCACGGCACGTAGGGTTTGCACGGCACGTAGGGTTTGCACAGGACGTAGGGTTTGCAAGGTACGTAGGGTTTGCGCGGCACGCAGGGTTTGCGCGGCACGTAGGGTTTGCGCGGCACGTAGGGTTTGCGCGCACGTAGGGTTTGCACGGCACATAGGGTTTGCACGGCACGTAGGGTTTGCACGGCACGTAGGGTTTGCACAGGACGTAGGGTTTGCAAGGTACGTAGGATTTGCACGGCACGTAGGGTTTGCGCGGCACGTAGGGTTTGCACGCACGTAGGGTTTGCACGGCACGTAGGGTTTGCACGGCACGTAGGGTTTGCACGGCACGTAGGGTTTGCACGGCACGTAGGGTTTGCACGGCACGTAGGGTTTGCACGGCACGTAGGGTTTGCACGGTACGTAGGGTTTGCACAGTACGTAGGTTTTGCACGGCTGAGTCTAAGTTTGTTTCTTAGTGTTTTAACACCGTGTATTTTAATCATGTAAACCGTTGTGGGGAGAGGGAAAAAACACACACAAAAACTATTAAGTTAGTGGAACATATGGGCCCCCTTCCATTGAATTTATGTCAACCTCGGTCAGAAAGTTTAATTCCTTCTAACCGTGGAATGCACCTAAAAGGAAACAGTTTGAAATTCTGTTTGGATTCGCAAATCTTCTTGCCATAAATACAATTTAAAATGTACGGGGTTTATTTGTGATGAAAGGTCAGGGGCAGAGTAATATTTTGGATACATTCCTGATGGGGATTTGACTAGCTGAGAATGCTACAAAGACAATGAAAGGGTTTATAACTAAATTAATATTAAACTTCTCTGCCTTTTAATATGTTTGAATCTAGTTTTTATTTACATTTTTTTAAAATTAGCAGTTCGAGGGGTCACTTGAGGGCCAGATTATTTTTGACACTGATGTGCCTACACACTATATACAATAATTTATGTAAGTCTATGCTACATAATACCTACCTTACTTCACATTCACTCCCTCCAAAGGGATGAATACTCATATATCATTGATTTACACTCTGCACACTATTATCTCTGCCTAATCCCTTCCCAGGTTCAGGGCCCCCAGCTAGGGTGACCACACGTGCCCTGGACAGTGCCACAATGGAACTTAGGCTGCCTCAGTCCGGCAGTCTCATGAAAGAGTTCTTTCTTTAACATGTTAACAGCAAACTTCATTAGAAGACCTGTTGGATTTTATTCTTCTATAAGCCTGTAAACATTACAAAACAAATATATTGCTGCCATTTTTAATGTGATGCTGGAGGGACTTTAAAAAGTGGATTTTAAAATTCAAAAAGATACATATGCAGCAATTAATATGTATTGGGGGTTATGTATAAACGTTCCCGCAAGTGTCGGGAAGGGATAAAAATTCTCAGTAGTCATTAGTTATGTAAAACGGTGATTGCGCCATCTTTCAGTGCTGAAGAAGAGCCTCTGCCAAAGCGTAAATTGCACAGGTTCTTGGACACTAATCAGGCCCTTTCATTGGCTGATTTATTTTATACATGGGCAGCGCAGGACACCTAGAAGTTCGGGACTGGCAAAGACAGAATTCCCAACATTCCGCACAGAAACTCACTTACCCGCTGGTTTCCTCATCCATCAGGGTGGAAAATAGAGCAGATCAGCGCTGACTCCTACTGGCACAGAAACCTGCGAAGTGCTTATGTCATAGAAAGGGGAGGAGCCAGGGGCTATGTGAACGTTTCTTAAAGAAGCCCGATTGTATTCTATCATTAATGGATATAAATAAAAAGACTAATCTTAATGCATGCAGCTGTTTGAAAGAAAAATATATATATATAAATAACATAAATTAAAGTGACTGTTCCTTGACAGACTAATAAAATGCTTTTAATAGTATTTGCTCACCTCTATGTTTAAGACAACTGTGGTCTCATCCCCATGTGGCTGTTCTCTATTATATAAACATGTAAACTGTGTAATTAATATACCGTACATATGTTCTATTGGTTAGCGTCAGTCATTCATATGACACATTAGGATAGAAAGAAAGTGGATCCTTTACGCAGTACTGGAGACCGTATCTCCAGAAGGATATTGATACTTTGGAGAGAGTTCAGAGAAGGGCTACTAAACTGGTTCATGGGTTGAAGGATAAAACTTACCAGGAAAGGTTAAAGCATCTTAACATGTATCGCTTGGAGGAAAGACGTAACGGGGGGGGGGGGGGGATATGATAGAAACATTTAAATACATAAAGGGAATCAACACAGTAACGAAGAAACACTACCACAACTAGAGGACATCGTCTAAAATTAGAGGGGCAACAATTTAAAAGTAATATCAGGAAGTATTACTTTACTGAGAGGGTAGTGGATGTATGGAATAGCCTTCCAGCAGAAGTGGTAGAGGTAAACACAGTCAAGGATTTTAAGCATGCGTGGGATAGACACAAGGCTATCCTAGCTATAAGACCGGGAACGGGGAACTAATAAAATTGGGCAGACTAGATGGACCGAATGGTTCTTATCTGCCGACACATTCTATGTTTCTACAAGAGAATGAAAGGCCCCAGGTAGATTGTAGATTCTCCAGTTCCTCCCTCTTGTGGGCTAATATCTTACTGCAGGTTTATTGATCACAAGCAGATTCTATCGTGAAATGCCCAGTACAGGAGAGTTAGATATCACTGGGTATTGTAATGAGACAAGTGCAAATTTAAATTTGTCCAGTTTTAAAATCGCCCGTCCAAGCACAGTGACCCTTATCCCATCTCCGCAACTTAGTCTAACATTCCCTCCCCTGAAGGGCACTCCCCTAGAGAGATAGACACAAGCACAAACGTAGACATACACACAAAGAGTATGTGGAAGAGTTATGGCTAACTTTGGCACTCTACCAGTTCAGGACTGCATTTCCCATAATGCAAGCTTTTCTCTGAGTCTGATGGGTGATATATTCTACAACAGCTGGAGTGGAAAAGCTTAGATATGACTCTTGCATGAATGCATGCATACATGTGTGTTTATATAGACATAAATGTATATACAAACATTACTTACACTGCCTGTGTAGATCACTATCTTGCAGGCACAGCAGTGGAGATTTCTTTGGCGGTTGCAGCACAGCCGGTCACCAGAGAGGAAGATCTCTCATTTCTGATTGGCCAGTCATATAGGAAAGGATATCCATCCTCTCTGATTGGCTGCAAGTAGACTCCCAGAGAACGTGTGACTGCGTCGTAGTCACTCTCTGCAGATCATAGTCTGTGGGAGTGTGTGACTGCTGACAGAGCAATATAAAAAGTAAAAGAGAAGTAAACACTAAGAGCCACTGCTCGGCACACCTGTACCATGTCCGGGCAGATGGTAGGGTTGCCACCCAGTTGGAGAGAGTTTAGAGAAGGTTCAATAGAACTTATTTTTTTGTGACAGTTGTCCTTTAATGGGTCATGGAAAATTGGAGTTTTGGATCCCTTTTTTGGATTTGGGCTACTCAGAAAGCACATTCCAAATAAATAAAATGGGGGGGAGGGGGGGGGGGCGGGAAAGAAGCCCCCAATGTCTATTATATAGGGTCTGGGAGAATATGCCAAGTTCCCAGTGCCATTGATTGTAGTTGAGCGGGCTACTAGCCTTGGCCCCTAACATGGGCTAGGAGCCATTTTGGTCCGCTTCCAGCTCTATTTATTATTGGGGGGAGCCAGGGCTACGAGTATTATAGGGCCTGGGAACCATTTGGCTTGCTCCACCCGTTCCCTGCATGTGCATGTCTTGTGGAGATGGTGCATGTGAACTGAGATGCCTGTAACCGCTTTCGCATGTCTCTGACCTGCAAATATTTTTTTTCCCCCCATTTTTACAGAACTACGGTGAAGGATCTCACTATGAACACATGACAAGCAGGGAGCTGGGTACCCACTCTCACGACAATCTTTCACCACCGTTTGTCAACTCCAGATTACTAAGTAAGACACCTTCATTATTCCTGAATCTTGATACAAAAACAAACCATAGTAACATAGAAATTTAGGTTGAAAAATGCAACCCTCATTCGAGCTTTTGATCCAAAAGAAGGCAAAAACCCCAAAGGAAGCTATTTCAAATTTAGCCTCCTAGGGAGGGAAATCAGATTTCTCCTTGGATCAATAAGCTCTATTATTAATGCCTATTCTATTATTATTATCCCTGCATGTTCTGCTTTTCTAAAAAAAAAAAAAAAAAACATCCAGACCATGTTTAAATGCATATATTGTGGTTGATAGCACCACCTCTCTTGGCAGTGAGTTCCATAACTTTATTGTCCTTACTGTGAAGAATCCCTTCCTTACACCATTCTGTAAAGGTATTAAAGTCATGGTGTAGGTGTGTGAAGCATGGATTGGTTATGTGTCACATGTCACTCTGCCATGTGGAATGGCTTCTGGGAGCTATTTACTAACCATGAGTGGGGTCAGTCGTGGTGGACATTTACTGGACATTGCGATGGACAATTTAATGATGTTCTATGGACCTTTACAGACCTTGCTGTAGACACTGGTGACCTTAGATGAACCCTTTGCCTCTCACTTTTTTTTTTAATTTTAACCAATGTGTTATAGTGGGCTAACTCGGTTCTTCCAGCAAGAGAAGTTCTCTAGATTTGATCCTGCACAATATATTATAGTTGAGTTGGCGAGACGGAATGTTCATCTTGCCTCAACTCACATATAGTTCTTGGCTCCCTCTGTCTTTATTACGTCCCAATGATATCCTGATTTTTCAGAATGCCTTTTATTCAATCAGCATGGTTCCTTAGTGTTTCGCTATCTTATTTTGGTTTAATTATAATCCCCTTTACGTTTTAGAATGGGTGGACTCGGAATTGCACCTAAACTATATAACATACCTCCCAGCTTCTACCGGTGGAACTTTGTAGGTTTAGTCTCCGCGCTCCAAAGCATGCGCATTAGAGCTCTCGTTCATACTGGCAGCACTTCTGTACATTTGTGCCCACTGTTTTCCACCGGTGAATGAAATCGGGACTGCGTCTGCGGGACCAAAAACCAAGACAGAGGTATAGCCTGGCGGGACAGACTCACAAAATCAGAACTGTCCTGAGCAAAGTGTGACATTTGAGAGGCATAATATCAAGATATTTCCCTGGTCTGGTTTGTGTACTGTACTGCTTGTTACTTTCTATGTAGATTATTGCTTAGACGTATTATCGTGTAAAATTACAATTCTAAAGAAATCTACATTTTTGTTCTATGTTTTCTTACTCCTTATTTGTTATCAGTTTTTTCCAAATTATTCAGTTTCTTGTGATTTTTTTAATAGGGAATTAATTGGCTCATCTTAGATACAATAGCTACATATCCATGTTTCGACCATAATTCAATGCTGGCTGCCGATTGGCTGAGAAGATGTGTCACCGCCTCCTTACTTTCCGAAATGCCATCTTCCTAGATTTGTTTGTTGACACAGATTAACACACTGAATGCAATAGGTGCTAGAACAGGGGGAATAAGTGCCGTAAAATAAAGACATTACTTTACATTGCAAAGGTTTCAAGTTTTTACAAACAAGCTTCATTCTGTATTTTACGTTTCATATGTTGCTGTTGTCTTTCCTAATACAATGTGCATTTATTTCATGTTAATCTACATATTGTTTATCTATATAATGGTCTTGTGCTTCCACAGCCTATGTGACCAACTGCATGAAGCCAATTCTTTCCGATACATTTTTAAAAAAATATGTATTCTGTTTTCGGTAAGTTCTGTACCGTATAAAACTCGTCCACAGTCCTAAAATCAGCAAATGAAGTGCCATAGATTTGTGGCTGTTGCTATAGTAACAGCCCTGCCTATCCCTCCAAGCCCCTCCTTGTTGGATGGCACTGAATTAAGAAGCCCCGGTGAAATTATTTTCATTGTAATACAGCAGCAGGAATGAAACATACAGAAAATATACAAAGGTGGAAGAGCCCTTTTAATTAAGAAGCACTCAACAACCTATAGTTCTTTTAAATTAGGCAGGAATTGGGCAGACTAGATGGGCCGAATGGTTCTTATCTGCCGACACATTCTATAGTATTGACTCAATATACAACGGTCTCTTACGAAATGGATTCTGGTCGAAAACCAGCATGTGCCCATGTTTCCTGTTCCATATAATGGAAAGATGCTGGTTATATCGCTGACGGGGTAGCTGCACTGCAAACGTGAGAATAAACATATGCAATAAACACAAGGGGAATATATAGCTGTAATTGAAGAGGTTAGAGTAACACTGTAACAGATCAAGATCAATGTGTTGAGAGAACCTACATTATCCAAAATGAATGCCTGGTAACTGTTACAACTTCAATTCCTAAACTCCAGAGACAACTTCACACAAGCAAGGTGTCGCACCATACACCACCTCAAACACACTATTGTGCAGGAAGAGGTCCATGGCTGTTATCACTAGGGGCGTATCCTGCCCATGACAGTGGGACGACCGATAATACATCCCCCCCACACCAATAAATTACACAGACACAGGAGTGGCTAGAATAAGCATTACTTATCAAGAATATATAAATGGTAGCGTGTCACTTATCCTAGCCCACCTAGGATACGGCCCACGAGCATCTGGTGTAGGTGAAATCCATGTCCTTGCGGCTACTGGCATGGATATTATGCACAGTAGCCATACTTCACTCTCCCAGGGACGAGCTCATGGGGAGCCCATGCAGAAAGCTCCTGCAGCTACTGCCCCCTCCCCCCCCCCCCCCCGGCATGGCCGTACCCCAAGGCGGCCAACCCCTGCACTGGCACCAAACCCCAGGGACCCCTGCACACGAGACAGAAAAACACACAAATAAAGGAGAGGGAGAGAACTTGCCATCATTTTTTCAAACAGGAAGTTTGTTTGTTAGGCATAACAATATATACCTCAAGCCTAGACCCTTATTGAGATACTGACCACCTCTTGCTGTGCCCTTACTGAAACATAGAATGTGTCGGCAGATAAGAACCATTCTGTCCATCTAGTCTGACCAATGTTCTAAATACTTTTATTAGTCCCCAGTTCCCTATCTTATATCTAGGATAGCCTTGTGCCTATCCCACGCATGCTTAAACTCCTTCACTGTGTTTACCTCTACCACTTCCGCTGGATGGCTATTCCATACATCCACTACCCTCTCAGTAAAGTAATACTTCCTGATATTAGGGCCTAGAGGCAGCAGCAAATTCGGCATCAGGGTCACTTATTTTGTTGCCAATTCGACCAGCACTAAAACTATACAAAAATAACTTTGCGAGTGACTCTGACGCCGAACTCATGTTGCCGTCGGCTTCTCTCTCGATTTCGTATATTTTCGGAGTTTGCATGCTGTTTCTGTTTGGATCATAAAGACCCCCCCCCCTCCCCGAAATACATGTGCTAGGTGCTGGGCACAAACCTAGAACGCGCGCAGGATACACCACTGGTTGTCACACTGTGCGACCATATGAGCGTTTTTTAGGGTTCCCCATTCCTCTTATCAAGGGTAATGTATTCCCTCATCAGCAGACCCCTACCGTTTGTATATAAACCTTCAGGCCCGTTCAAGTCGGGGTTTTTATATCCATTAATCTCACAGACGCAACTCTTCCACTGCTGGTAATAGAGCTGCTGGGAGGTGATGGTTACCTATCAAGGTGTGTATCATGGCAGTGTGTAATGATCTCAGGGGTTATGGTTCTGTGAAATTCTATGTATGACATGCTGTCTCTTCCTTTCCTGTGCAGCCGCTGGTATATTTAAATCCATGCTGCTTTGTGTTTATAAACACTGGAATAAAGACAGTGTTATTTTTCTTAGAACCTTGACATAGATTTTCCAAGAAGCAATGGGATGTGGGGGTGACTGCATCATACCCTCAATCCAGCGAAGACCAGAGCTTCTGCACATCTGAGAGGAGTTAGCTCATCTTGCACTTACTGGTGCACTTGGCTCTTAAAGGGGCCCTGTCACCTAAGCACCGTTTATGTTGGAATTACAAGCAAAGCAAACTATGCATACAAGGGAAGTGCAAGAGGAAAGTAGAGGGAATTGAGATGGGAATTTCAAAGGGAAGTCTCAATGTCCTGCATTATTGAGTAGATTATTTAGAGAAAAAACATGTTTTAAGCAAGAGACAAAAAATCAGGCCAGAATTTACCTTTCCATCTCTGATCTTAGTGCACTTGTTAGTTAACGTTTTGGTGGATAGACCCCTTCATGTTCACTTTCATTTTTCAATATTTTACCATACCTCCCAACTTTGCCCCCGGGGCGAATCTGGACACCGTGGGGCGGAGTGTCTGGGTCACCGGAGAATGCGAACAGGAACGTGGGATTGTGGTCCTTAGTCCCTGCTGTCCCACTGAGCTCTACCTCTGTCCCGAAAAAGCGAGACAGAGGTAGAGTGAGGCGGGACAGCGGGACCTAGTTCCCAAATCAGGACTGGTGGGAGGTATGTTTTACTGTCCTGGAGATAGAGAGAGACTGACTGACTACTTTCAGCGCATGTTGTGGCACATTGTATGTATTATTATTGAAGTTTGTGATTGGCTGTTACAGAGATCAGGGGGCATCAGCACATTTAGCTGGAGTGCCTCATCCAGGCGCTGTGATTGGCTGTTACAGAGATCAGGGGGCATCGGCACATTTAGCTGGAGTGCCTCATCCAGGCGCTGTGATTGGCTGTTACAGAGATCAGGGGGCATCAGCACATTTAGCTGGAGTGCCTCATCCAGGCGCTGTGATTGGCTGTTACAGAGATCAGGGGGCAGCTGCACATTTAGCTGGAGTGCCTCATCCAGGCGCTGTGATTGGCTGTTACAGAGATCAGGGGGCATCAGCACATTTAGCTGGAGTGCCTCATCCAGGCGCTGTGATTGGCTGTTACAGAGATCAGGGGGCAGCTGCACATTTAGCTGGAGTGCCTCATCCAGGCGCTGTGATTGGCTGTTACAGAGATCAGGGGGCAGCTGCACATTTAGCTGGAGTGCCTCATCCAGGCGCTGTGATTGGCTGTTACAGAGATCAGGGGGCATCAGCACATTTAGCTGGAGTGCCTCATCCAGGCGCTGTGATTGGCTGTTACAGAGATCAGGGGGCATCGGCACATTTAGCTGGAGTGCCTCATCCAGGCGCTGTGATTGGCTGTTACAGAGATCAGGGGCATCGGCACATTTAGCTGGAGCGCCTCATCCAGGCGCTGTGATTGGCTGTTACAGAGATCAGGGGGCATCGGCACATTTAGCTGGAGTGCCTCATCCAGGCGCTGTGATTGGCTGTTACAGAGATCAGGGGGCAGCTGCACATTTAGCTGGAGCGCCTCATCCAGGCGCTGTGATTGGCTGTTACAGAGATCAGGGGGCATCGGCACATTTAGCTGGAGCGCCTCATCCAGGCGCTGTGATTGGCTGTTATAGAGATCAGGGGGCATCGGCACATTTAGCTGGAGTGCCTCATCCAGGCGCTGTGATTGGCTGTTACAGAGATCAGGGGGCATCAGCACATTTAGCTGGAGTGCCTCATCCAGGCGCTGTGATTGGCTGTTACAGAGATCAGGGGGCATCAGCACATTTAGCTGGAGTGCCTCATCCAGGCGCTGTGATTGGCTGTTACAGAGATCAGGGGGCATCGGCACATTTAGCTGGAGTGCCTCAACCAGGCGCTGTGATTGGCTGTTACAGAGATCAGGGGCATCGGCACATTTAGCTGGAGTGCCTCATCCAGGCGCTGTGATTGGCTGTTACAGAGATCAGGGGGCATCAGCACATTTAGCTGGAGTGCCTCATCCAGGCGCTGTGATTGGCTGTTGCAGAGATCAGGGGGCATCAGCACATTTAGCTGGAGCGCCTCATCCAGGCGCTGTGATTGGCTGTTACAGAGATCAGGGGGCATCAGCACATTTAGCTGGAGCGCCTCATCCAGGCGCTGTGATTGGCTGTTACAGAGATCAGGGGGCATCGGCACATTTAGCTGGAGTGCCTCATCCAGGCGCTGTGATTGGCTGTTACAGAGATCAGGGGGCATCAGCAAATTTAGCTGGAGTGCCTCAACCAGGCGCTGTGATTGGCTGTTACAGAGATCAGGGGGCATCAGCACATTTAGCTGGAGTGCCTCATCCAGGCGCTGTGATTGGCTGTTGCAGAGATCAGGGGGCATCAGCACATTTAGCTGGAGCGCCTCATCCAGGCGCTGTGATTGGCTGTTACAGAGATCAGGGGGCATCAGCACATTTAGCTGGAGCGCCTCATCCAGGCGCTGTGATTGGCTGTTACAGAGATCAGGGGGCATCGGCACATTTAGCTGGAGTGCCTCATCCAGGCGCTGTGATTGGCTGTTACAGAGATCAGGGGGCATCAGCAAATTTAGCTGGAGTGCCTCAACCAGGCGCTGTGATTGGCTGTTACAGAGATCAGGGGGCATCAGCACATTTAGCTGGAGTGCCTCATCCAGGCGCTGTGATTGGCTGTTACAGAGATCAGGGGGCATCAGCACATTTAGCTGGAGTGCCTTAACCAGGCGCTGTGATTGGCTGTTACAGAGATCAGGGGGCATCAGCACATTTAGCTGGAGTGCCTCATCCAGGCGCTGTGATTGGCTGTTACAGAGATCAGGGGGCATCAGCACATTTAGCTGGAGTGCCTCCAATTTTACCCCAATTCCGGTATGCAACCATACATACCGCCATCTTGAACATTTTGATGGGCCAGGCATGTAAATTGTCATTAAAGGGTGTTTTTCCCGTGATGCGCCTGACATGTCAGTTGTATAGGGGTTAATTTGTGCAATACGCTACAGTTAGGGGTTGCCACCTTTTATTCAGAAAAATTCTGGCCATGCTACAGTCCCTATATACTTGATTGACATGCCCACACACCAATCTGCTGACGGGCTTGTGGAGCTACATCTCTGTGAGTTAGCATCTTTCAAAGACTTTGTTTTTCTTGGCATTAAACTTAAATATTTTTTGAATGGTTCTCTTAAAAAAAAAAAAAAAAAAAGGGCTTTTACCTGATTAGTACATTTTATTTTCTTCTATAACTCAAACGTTTTTTTGTTATTGTTTTAGTTTCTGTGGCTTAAAGCCTTTTCAGATATCCAATAAAAGGACTGCGGCCATTTTTATCCAGTCATAAGTTTTACCTGATGCCGTCAAAATGAACTGCACCTGTCACATAAACTCCCGCGTGTGGTTAGAGGCAGCGATAATCAGATCATCCTCGGATTTATGCCACTCTAATGTAAGGAGAAGCGCCTCCGTTTTTTTAATTTATCAAAGAATATATTTGCAATACTGACATACAGAGTGTATAAATATCTCTTCATAGCTTCGTCGCTCTAAAAATTTTATCAGAAGGATTTACTTTCCTCGCATTTTTTTCTTTCTTCCTTAATTGATAGCCTTTCGGAAGTCTTGTAAATTATAGTGTTTAGCTGAAGTATTCCTTTTTTCCTTTTTTTTTTTTCCCCTCATACAAAAATGTTTTTTCTTCTTCTTTTCCATTTTCTCAGATATAATTCTCCCAGTTTAACGTGTATATTTTGAAAATTATGTATAGTGAACCTGTCATCCACAAAAGTTATGGATTCCAAGTTTATATATATACTAGAGGACATAGTCTTAAATTAGAGGGGCAACGATTTAAAAGTAATATCAGGAAGTATTACTTTACTGAGAGGGTAGTGGATGTATGGAATAGCCTTCCAGTGGAAGTGGTAGAGGTAAACACAGTGAGAGAGTTTAAGCATGCGTGGGATAGGCACAAGGCTATCCTAGATATAAGACCGGGAACGGGGGACTAATAAAAGTATTTAGAACATTGGGCAGAGTAGATGGACCGAATGGTTCTTATCTGCCGACACATTCTATGTTTTTTATATATATAACTTAAACTAGGGATGGGGAATCTGTGGCTCTCCAGATGTTGCAGGACTACATTTCCCATAATCCTCTGCCAGCCTCTGAACAAGCATTAGGGGGGTGTTGTTTATCAGCAGCTGCATTCCCCGACCCGCCCCTGACTTAAATGAAATGCCACCTCCCACAACATGTCCGAAGTTTCTGCCAGTATACGGCCATAGGTGGATATGTGTGTCCACCTGCCCCATGTCTGCATCCCAGAGTGCTTAGCGTGTACTTCCACGCATGTGGTAGGCATCTTTTTTTTTATCCCCATTAAAGTTGTGCTCTTCCCTCATCAGACTCTGACAACGCATTGATACATATTAAACATGCGATAATACTGCCAGCGGGCTGACTGCATCCAATCCATTGCGGCTGACCAGCGATAGGGACTTTCTGTCACTGGTTCTGCAGACAGAGGAGAACAATGGGATGGAATGTTAGCCAATATACACTGATTAGTTCGTTCTCGGTGAGTTGTGGCCCCAAATTCTTTTATACACTGAAATGTCCTGAAAAGGTTTCAGGGTGGGCACGTTAGCCGGATAAACTGAAGCATATGCTTTTGGATTGGGACAATTTCAGTCTAAAAAGCATTCAGTTTCGGCTACCCAATATGTGCTGATCGCCCCCAAACACACTCTGAATTTGGGAAACATTGTAATGGTATGTATTATAATAATATATTTTTTTTTATGTGATTAATTAATGTATCTTGTGTCGTTGTGTTTTTTTTTAATGATTTTTATTTTATTACAGTTTGGGCCATTCTATGGGAGGTCTTTGGTTATATTTGTAACAGCCGAGGTCGTTGCGAAATAAGCCAAAGTCCTCCCCATAGAAGTTTAAGGGAGAACCGAGGCTACCACTTTGTTTCGGTGCATTTCTGCTCATATCAGTGTCTGTAGATCGCAGAATCACCTATGATGGCCAAATTTGAGGACATATATAGAGGCACATTGGGGCTAGCTCGACATTCAGGTACCACAGATGTGATCGAATCCGTCCACAATTTGGAGGCACCATTTCGGTGCCAATTATTGGTGAATATTGGGTCAACCCTTATGTCTTTGGTAGAACATTTCTATAAGCATTTATTTTAATCCTCATTGCAGTTTTACCATTTCACTTTCCAATGATAGGCCAGTTGAGCATACTCAACCGTTGGGTGCACTGATTCTACACGATGGTTAACCATTAGTTCTAACAAATTTAAATCATAATCCAGCATTGGGAGTTTCCGGTGCTGCTGGTATGTTCTAATGATGCACTTTACATATTAACAGCTGGCCAATCAGAAGTGCAAACAGGTTCTAGTCTGGCTGGGAGCGTTGTACCCAGGTGTAGACAGAAGGAAACATGTGGATATGCAGCCAGCAAAACATTAGCTGTAGAACCAGGGTAGAGAGTGAGACTCCAGCTGTGCTTGCTCCTGTGGTTGGAGAGACCGTTCCTCGATGCAAAGGTCCTTCCGATGTTAAAAGACAACTAGACTTTATTTTTCACTTGTGTTTCTAATATAGAAGTACAAGTGAAAAACTAACGGTCCCTAGTATGAGGATAAACTAGGTACTAGGGAAGTAAACAGGTACTTCTTGAACAGCACATTCCAGTTTTTCCTCTGTCCGGCAGACCTTAGCTAGGTTCCCATGAAAAAACCAAGGGTCTTCCTCTGCTAGTGCAGAGAGAGACCCCCACGCACTGCAGATCCAGATTAGACAAGCTATGTTCGCGAAGACACTGCCAATGTGCTCCAGCTGTGAGATACAGGATGCACATCGGTTTTACTTAGGAAACCCACTACATTCAGACTGACTAGATATTCCCATGATCTAACATCCTCCATCCTCCAAATCATTTTTTTTTTCATTTTGATATTACCTACCGTACACAGTATATATAGGTGAGTCCCTTTAATTACACGGGAAAGGGGAATGGGTTGTACTCCACACTCTTTTGTTCTCTAGCTAGAAATAAACTTGACTTTACCCTTCCAAATGTTCAGTCTTTTTTTTTTTTTTTTTACATTTTATTTCCCTCTTTATATTAACATTTTTTTTATGCTTTTGTGCTAGAAAGTAGAGATTTTATTTTTTTCCCAACATGTAGATTTGATTCGCAAAGAATAACTGAACTGCAATACTAAACAACACTAAACAAAGATGATCTTTCATTCAAAGGAACAATCTAACACAAAATAGTGTTGATATCTCAGAGTTCGGAGATAAAGATCGCTTTTGAACTTTGAAAAAGGAGATTAACACAGAGAAACTCTTCGGAATGGCTGTTTGGATTGATCAAAGCCATCCTTTTCTATTTTATTTTACTCTGTAACCCTACATAACAATAGTCGGAGAGTCGCCTGTGGACGGTTGGAAGTGTTTTATCGATAGATTGGATTCTGACACAGTTATAACTTTGCTTTCAAGGTATTTTTTTTTAATACAGAGATCAAAAGGTCTAATTTACAGGACAATCGCGGTACACAACAGGAGAGAGCCCACCAGCCATAAAAATAAATGAACATCGTGGACCAAAAAAAGGAGAATACTCTTTATCAAAGCTCAAAAATAGAAATCTACAGATCCTTTATTTCTCAATGATCTTTTCTTTTATCTATATTTTAACCAGGGGAAGGGTAATAAAATACTTACTTTTTATATTTAATATATAAAATAATTCTCCAGTTTCTGCATTTTATAGAAAGCAACCAATATTTGAGAAGCAATTTCTTAATTCTATCACTCGTCTTGGGTCGGCTAATTATTATTATTATTTTTTTTTATGAAAAAGCTAGTCCACCTTTTAATTTTTTGTGTGCTTCATTTTGCAATGTGTGTTTAAATGCACTTTTTTTAGAATGTTGGGGTGTTATTTTAGAATGCATTCATTGTTTCTAAAAAAAATTTGAAGTGAGTTTGTAAAAGGGTTTTGGACTCTTGGTGAGTGAATTAGTGTCTTCTAGACCTCCCTTACTCCTCCCTAGTGCTGGAAATAGTATTCAGTAGGGCGGGATACCCTAGCCAGAGGCGTATCATGCCCCTAAGTGACAGGTGTGCTGCCAGTCTGGAGCACGCCTATCACTCAGGGGCACGATGGATCTCATGTATTTCCGGGGTTTGTGTGCTGCAAACAGCCAGCACACAAACCACAGGAAATACACAGGATACATCCGAGGGACCGACGGCAAGTTCGAAATTCGGCAACAGAGTCACTCTGTTGCCAATTGGACCAGCATGAAAAGTATACGAGTGAGTGACTCTGTTGCCAAATTCGCAGCTACCGCCTGTCTCCTGGATGTATTTCTGGGGTTTGTGTGCTCTCTGTTCGGAACACACAAACTCTGGATATAGACTACTTGATCCTAGCACTTTAAAAAGAACCCAATGCATTTAAATCAGTTGCACAAATAACAGCCTGTCATTCCAAAGCAAAGGAAAATAGAGCAACAGTAAAACAAAAGCACTGGTGACTCCTGTATGTGAATCGCAGGTTACATGATATTGGGTGATTGCGATATTGAGCTTCAGCCTACGCAATACATATATAATGGGTCTGGAGCTTATTTCTTCATGTGTCGGCTGTGCCCCTGTGCAATGCCCCCTTTGCATAGTGCATCGCACTGAGCATAGGCAATATGAATGCTGGGACAGACCCTAATTAGTAGCGGTAAATCCGGTTCTGTTGCCAGCTATGTGTGTTAGACCAACACGTTGCAGATATAACTTTGAATAGCTGATCAGCTAGTCGATTTGAGTACTTAACGCTATTTACTCACTGCCCTGTTCTACCTACTCTTAGGATGGTGACCCCAGACAGAGTCAGCTAGTTTTTGAATTTTTGAGATCTCCAGATGACAAAAATATCAGTTTTCCAAGGCATGATTATTTTTATCTCCAAATCCCACCTATATTTGCGCCATGTTTTATACCCCCCCCCCCCCAATTGTTTCACTTTTACAATCCTATGGAACACTCCTACGGGAGAATGGTGTGTGCGCAGTAAGTGACTGCGCTACTCTGTTTGCACTTTAGCACTGGTGCTCTCTCACAAGCTACGCCCCCAGCTATTTGTATCCCTGGTGTTAAAGGAAGAGAAACTACCACAACAAGAGGATGTAGTCTTAAATTAGAGCTGAAACGTTTTAAAAGCAATATTAGGAAGTATTAACTTTACTGAGAGAGTAGTGGATGCATGGAATAGCCTTCCAGTAGAAGCGGTAAAGTTTAATAAAGTGAAGAAGTTTAAACATGCATGGGATAGACATAAAGCTATCCTAGATATAAGATAAGGCCTGGGACCAATGAAAGTATTGGGCCAACGTATTCTATGTTTCTCTTCGAAGCCTCTTCATTGTTTCCATATTTACTTACAGTGCCCTGTTTCATAGTCATTCCTCTTTATGCTACTGGGGCCTTATAACTTTATATACTGGGTTTACGAAAATCAAACATTCTAAGTTAGCAACAGCTAAGCTGTTTGCGTAATTATACACTGTCTCTGCTCTCCTCCATATATATCCGGAGTACTCTCTGGTCCGCTGGTTTGCCAGTTTGACCTTGCCTCGGGTGAGTCAAATCAAATGC
>CM069860.1:203252825-203342825 GCA_036172795.1 Pelodytes ibericus
AAATCGGCAGCTCTGCCAAGTTTTCGGGGGGGGGGAATAAAAAAAATCCTCGCTAAAAGCACCAGATGCAAATTAATGGAAGGGAGTCATTTAACTCTTCAAAATCCAAGGAGTACCATGCTGCAGAACAGAACCATGACCAATGGAGTAGAAACATGGAACATCTTAACTTGGTCAGGTTAAGCCTAAAGAGCAACTGTGGGGCAACATTCTAACTGTGGAGCAGTCGCCATGGAATCCTAATGGAATGTTCGTAGGTCTTTTAGAACTCATCCCCGGAATGTAGTTTTATATCTATGTGTTTGTTGATTTCCTTATAGAACTCATCCCCGGAATGTAGTTTTATATGTATGTGTTTGTTTATTTCTATCCAGTGAATTTTGTGTCTTTGTTATGATCTTATTTGATCTTATTTTATTATACATTATTAATTAAACCTTACTTTTTATGCTTTTTTTGCTCCCTAATTTCTAAACTTCTATCAAATTAATTGAAATGTAATTTTTTGTATTTCTGTGAATTTCCTAGAAATGTATTATATCTGTGCGAAATAACCAGCCAGCCATCCATGCGTTGGGGAGAATATAGACTGCATACCAATCTACAGGTTATTGTTTACAGCACTGGATTATGCATTTTTCATAACCGTGCCGGACTATAACTGGGCGGTATATAAAGTCATTCAACACAAGCCTTTGAACTGCACTTTCGGCACACAGATAGGTAACTACAGGGTGTGACTTGATCAGGCAACCTGGAGACTGGCTGTGTATCATAGAAATCTTAGTCCACAGCAGGTATAGCAAAAATGAATGCTACGCCCTGCTCAGGCATACATGCAATCCATATTATGCGTGTATGTTATGTTTTCTCATTAAAACTATTGTTTTAGCCTTCTAAGCTGGTGATACATTTATATTATTGGAACCAATGTGAAAAGTAAACACAACAGAGTTCATCACATGAGTTGGGCCTGTAACCTCTCCAGGTACCACTCAACACACATTACCCTCAACAAAGACGGAAAGGTGATTTCAGCCTCCGTGAGCTGGCAAATGGTCGTGTTGTCAAATCTAACAAGGACTTTCTCTCCAGCGGGACGCTTCATTGGCAAGATGTGTAAGAGAGGAAGCAAAACCGTCCAACCTTCGACTGACCAGGCTCGGCTTGGAGTTCTAATCCCAGCTAAAAAAATCAACCCTGCATGAAGGGAAGCTGAATTTATTTTTCTAGTACAAGCATTGTGTTGGGGAGCGCTTAACAAATGATTGCGCTTGATACGGAGATAGCACTGATTACAGCTCCTAGTTTGTTTCCAGCACAATTACCTTTTATGCTCCTATTTAATTTAAAGAGACTGTGTCACCTACACAGTTTAGACTGTGATTGTCCATAAAAAGTGATATGTGTTTTATGTGTGTCTGTGGTGGTGTCTCCTATTGATGACATCATCTTCTGCCTTCATATAAAATACACGGTTCCCTTGATAGCAGATTATTTGCATGTCAAGCCACAGGTGATGTCATCAATAGGAGACCCCACAGACACACATAAAACACATGTTTCATCACTTTTTATGGACAATCGCAGTCTAAACTGTGTAGGTGACAATATACCTTTAAATCAAATTGAAGCGTAAAATGTTTTCCCTTTAACACAGAAATTGTGCTGGAAACAAACTTGGAGCTGTAATCAGTGCCATCTCCGTTCCGTATCAACTGCAATCATTTGTTAAGCGCTCCCCAACACGACGCAAACACATTGTACCATTTATTTATGAATTTACTTTCAATTCAGTTGGCAATGTGGACAGATCATTTTTTGTAATTTTTGTAATTTCTGCATTCACAGTACAAACCATGTTTAGGTGAACTAGTCCCTTTAAGAACTGTCTAATTATGTTTATTATACTTTTTTTTTCTAAGTAATTGATTTCATAAATGTATAAAAAATAATAATTCATGGACTTACTAGTTTCCTGTGTTGATACATCCCTAAATAAATAATAATGCTAATAATAATGTAACTCGTCATAAATAATAATGATACTTTGTTATTATTCTTGATTTGTAAATTGAATTTGTTGCCTTTTGGGATCTTTTTCTCAATTAATTTACGTTTACGATCATAGGATACTTTGCGTTTTAAATTCTAAAATACTTTCACGTCTTGGAAGGTAGTATGAGGGATTCCAGTTAGTTCTTTTTTTTTTTTTTTTGCCTCCGCAAGATCTGCTTTGTAGTGTGCCACATGTGGCTAATCCTGTAAAACTATTTTCACAAAACCTCCGCTCACTGCCTTTGTGGTCCAACCAAAAGCTGCCATGAGGACGTTTAATGTTCCATCACAGAATCTGTATTAATAAAGATACATAACAATGCAAATTAGATGAACTACCTAAAGGTATGCATATGGGGAGGTGATAAGTGTTATTAAAGTGGCAGTACATTTTTTTTTTTTTTGCTGGGTTCAGTGAGCAAACCCAAAAGCAAGAATTGGAGATCTAGGCAGACTTCCACTCAGAACCTCTGCCAGATCCTCCTTCCGTTCAGTATTCTCATTTACTGAGAGTTCACGTGAATAAACCACATACGGTGGGACTGTTCCTTTAAACGCTGATTTCTCCATCGCAAAGAGCTGTATTGATGACGGAGATAATTATATGGAAACTAAGGCAGACATTACAGCTTTTCACCAAAGGAAATGCGTAAAGTCTTGATTATATGACTATTCAAGGTTTTACAACATTCTAAGGGGGGGAAAAGTCAGGAAGTTGAGACAGCAAGGCACTTATTACACAAGACATTCGTGGGAGGGATGGCATGGTGAGTGAGTGTTCTATCACAAAGTCCAGGAACTCAGGAGTTCCCCAGCGGATGAACAGCGCATTCGCGATATCACTGAAATCACACTTTCTGTTATTGTGCGCATATGCAGCTGACTCAAATCACACATGAAGTGATCATATTCATGTGTTGTTCACTCAGTGGGACTATCTGAGACCCCACGTGGTTCACCCGCTGGGAACTTCTGAGTTCTGGGACTTTTTAAGTAGAACACCCCGGGCATTAGTGGCCTGGCTCAACATTTCACATGTACAGGCCCTAGTGCTCAGACATGGCACTGGCTGACATAAGTGGGTTAGACTGAGGTCCGTTATGCTTATTATTTTGACTTTCCATGCAAACCTCACCTGAATTCACTTGGGTGAGAGTCCATCACCTGTCTCCACCTTCGCAACCTTCATCTTCTATCTGCATTTTTGGATCAGACATCAGGATGTGGCAATAGAAGGTCAATGGAAACTAATGTGTTTGATTCATACTACTGCTCTAGCTGTCTGGCTATGTGTATCAATCTTTGTACCTTATCTGTCAACACATCTGTCCTGCTGATGAAGTTGCATCATGGATGACTAAATCGTTTTTTGGTTCCTGGGTGGAGTTTTAAATGTTTGTTCTGAGCTGGTGAAGTTGGTTGACATTCTACATTTGGATGGGGTATTTGTGAAAGAGAGAGCATGTACTATTGTTCTATTTTTTTTAGATCTATGAAACTGGCGAGGGTTTATAGATTTACTTCTCTCAGTATGGTTAAGGAAGCATCTCTTGCTGAAAGAATTTGAGAGGCAAGGTGAGATTTGGCTCGCTTGTAT
This sequence comes from Pelodytes ibericus, assembly GCA_036172795.1. Lineage (NCBI taxonomy): Eukaryota > Metazoa > Chordata > Amphibia > Anura > Pelodytidae > Pelodytes > Pelodytes ibericus. The sequence continues at coordinate 203,256,481 of CM069860.1, forward strand.
AGCACTTCCCTTGATTTGTTTTAGTGATTGTGTATGTTAGTAAATTTTACTGGGCTTCACTGTGAAAAAAAAAAATATCTTATTTATTATGGATTCTACATCTGCTTGTTTATGCTAATTTGTATTTAATTTTTATTTGGTGATGACCAAGTGGGATTTTGCATTGTAGGCCAGGGTTTTACAAATTCCTGGAGCCCGAAGGATGGTTCTTCTAATTCTTAGTATTTCTTTGACTATGTAATATGCAAATGCACAGGTGACGTTTTTATCTAATCCAAATCGGCTTTCCAGGAATTTCGAAGAATAATAAAGCAATAAGGGTGGCATTTTCTTTCGTGGATAATTTTCAGTAGGAAAGGATTTAATCAGGAAAGGTTCACGGATATAGTCTCTTGTGTTCCAGTACGGACTTTATTATTGAGCACCAATAAATGGTACTCATTTTATGTACCTCCAGAAAGACAAAAAGGTTATGCTACCGATGGGAATCAAACCTACAAGTTTGAGGATTGAGCAGATCCTACAATTGGCACATCAACCCCGTGCGGATTTCTTTATTTATAATGTTATTTCTATTGACACTCCTATTGTGCACTAAATGGTGTCTATTGTGTAGATTACAACCAGTACCTTTTTGTTTTACAGTTCTAAATGTAGAGATATACACCGATTAGCCATAACATTATAACCACTGACAGGTGGCGAGCCGGCGGAGGCAGTGTGATGCTTTGGGCAATGTTCTGCTGGGAAATCTTGGCATTCATGTGGATGTTACTTTGGCACGTACCTCCCTACCTAAGCATTGTTACAGACCATGTACACCCTTTCATGGAAACGGTATTCCATAATGGCATTGGCCTCTTTCAGCAGGATAATGCTCCCTGCCACAAAGCAAAACAAGTTCAGGAATGGTTTGAGGAACACAACAACGAGTTCAAGGTGTTGACTTGGCCTCCAAATTCCCCAGACCTCAATCGAGTCGAGCAGTCCTGCTGGATAAACAACCACGTGAGTGGTAAATTTAAGGGAGTGGATATATATATACTCAATCAAGTCCTGATTGTCTACACTATGGGATTTATTTTTGTGTTTTATTTACATGCAATGGAGTCTGTGAAATAGGATAATCCACAAAGATAAGTCTCATTCATAACTATATGCGCACCTCACTTTATTTTTTCACTGCTGCTGGACAGATAAACAAGTCCGATCCGTGGAGACCCCACCTTGCAACTTACAGGACTTAAAGGATCTGCTGCTAACGTCTTGGTGCCAGATACCACAGCACACCTTCAGAGGTCTAGTAGAGTCCATGCCTCGACGGGTCAGGGCTGTTTTGGCATCAAAAGGGGACCCACACTATATTAGGCAGGTGGTCATAATGTAATGGCTGATTGGTGTATGTGGTAGGTTGATTCAGCTCTGTTAGACGATCAGAGTACTTTCAGCCTACAGACGGAAAAAGCGTCTACAAGATACAGTAAGACAATATTGCACTGGATTCTGGCAGCACAAATGATGGATTCTTTGTCCTGGCCATTTGTGTGTCTGTTTTACACAGCATGTTTACTTGTAAGCTTTGAATACTATCAGTAAAGTCAAGTAAGACCATCTCCATGCACAGATTTCACCCTCCGGGGCCCATTAGTCTTCATCTATCCATGAGTTAACACTGGAAAGCTTGAAGGCAGGTTACAGTCCAAGTAAAATAATTGCACGAAACATAAAATACAAGAAATGGAAGAGAAAACATGATATCCAATAATGCTGAATACTAATATAAAAGAGATACTTACACCCTCTCTATATCTGAAAGAACAGCTCGGAGTAAAACTAGAAGACAAATCCAGTTGAAACTTGGCAATGACGCTTTTAAAAACCAACCTTGTTGCAGACTTTCACCCAGGGATAGAGCTTCCCACTATGACCATTTTTTCCCAAGGTGATCTATTTTCTGCCAGTTCACCACAGTGCACTCGTTGAGTGAATAGACCTTCCCCTCACGGTTTCTTAAAAATCCGAATCTTACTCTGCACCAGCAAATCAAATGGATATAGAGGTTATGAGATGGATATACCCTTCAATTTTTTGTATTATGGAGATTCATTTATAAGAGACAAATTTCAAAAAGTTCAAAGAAAAGTGGCACGGCCCATCAGAAATGGGTTTCCATGCTGAATTTTTACTTTTCAAACTTTGGCTCAGACTGTCACAGTGGGATTGATGTAGAAACATGGTGCACAAGCAAATACCAGGGAACAGAGATGGGAATTTAAACCTTAAGGCCAAAGTAGTTGAATTGGAAAATTTTCTCCCATTCAAGTGCTTTGGAGAATTTGACTTCTTTGGCCTAAAGTTTCAAATTCCCATCTCAATCCATGCAATTCCCTCTTTATTGAGTAGAGCCGTGTTTGTTGTACATGTTTCTAATATGTGAATTGCATTTTTTTTTTTTTACTTTAAAACAACTGGCAGTTCTCCCGATGTTTTGCAATGAGAATAATTTAATTAATTAGGAGAGGCCCTGTATATTCAGTGGTATCCAATAAGGATGGGTTGGGGAGATAAGCAGGACTGTTGCAATAGCACTTTTATTTTATTACACTTCCTTTGCGGTTCTTAGGAGATAAGAAGAATTGGATTTGTTTTTGTTTTAAAAAAAAAAAACTAATTTACTTTACATGATGCAGACTTTTTCTAAAAATATTTTCAGGCACTACCCCTTTAAATAACCTTTTAAAGAAGTCACATCCTGTTTAGGGCCTTCTGCTTCCTGGTCGTATAATAAACATGGAATCACACAGCTCCGCAATTAACATAATGCCTGTCTACACTCAAACTCCAGATTTAAATAAAGGTACCACATCTGCTTTGTGCCAGGCTTGTGGCACTGAACTCAAAGGGAAAGAAGCATTGAAGATTACGTGTAAAGTCTAGCGAAGATTTAAATAAGCTGCTTAAGAAAGTCCTGGACGAATTCCACGAAGACCAGATGCTTATTCCCTCAGTTTGTTTCTTTCTTTTAATAACTCATTCACTTCACCTTATGTTATATTTGGAGGTTCCTGGCTGTACGATGCCAGTATTGTTCCATTTTTGGTATGTAGCATGGCAGACCGTGCGTTACATACATGTTTGTTTGTTTTTTGTTTTTTTTTTACTCCCTATTTCTTTCCAGTATTTTCTAGCACAAACAGTTACAGTGTAAACATTACGGGATGTAAATACAATTGTCAAATTTATTTGAAATTCCTAAGGAATACAACAAAATTTTCCTTGTGTTGGAATTTGCCAAGATACAAAAAACAACTCTCTAAAATGGTGTAACGTTTTCTATAATTGGGGTTACTATTTCTACCTTTTCCTCCATAGACTTATGCAGTAAAATACTCTAAATGGGGTATGTGAAGTGTGTTCCTCAGGAATTATTTCAGCATTAAATGTAGCATTCCCCCATGTTACTTAACATTAGTACACACAAACTATATCTGTACCAGCTTTTACTAAATTACATACCCTATAACCCATCATGTTTCGAACATTCATTCTGGCCTAAATTCCATTTTTACCGTTCCTTTACCAGAATGGATGTAGATATACGTGCAAATTACATAGGTAACCTCTGATTTCATGTAGCTAATTCCTTCAAATTGTGGCTCGAGTAACTATAGCAACTCTCTGGGAACTTTGCCAAACTGGATTTTGTTACAAGGTAGTAATCCTTTCAAGGACAGCTTCTGGGCGAGACCTGGATGTGTGCTGATCTTGTACATCTGTGCGTAAAATTTGGAGAGTGTTCGTGTGCAGGCCTGTGCTCGAAGTGGGAAATTTTTTTTAGCCAATAGGAAATTAGCAATGTTGATATAAACTCTCTAATTGGCTGTCTGTGTGAAGTTCCTGTAACCATAGCGGCCCGTGGGGAGGATGTCAAGCTCAAGGGTTTGGATGTGATATTATGCCTATGTTTAAAGCTCTAAACGCGTGTAGCGGTTGCGCCTTGTACCATCATTGCCTAAATGGATATATTTATGGCATAAATCACAATATTCAATATTTAAAGTGGCTGTTTCCATCCATTTCTTCAATTCATCTACTGGGAAAATTACTCCTTTGTTGTTCTTCAGAACCTGGTTTCAACCCAGCAAACTCCAAATACAGTCTGGGTGAGATCTTTTCTGATACATTGCGCTTGGCTCTTTGAGCTTTCTGGTGAAGTTTTTTATTTTTATTTTTGGAATGGTATTAGCTCATGAAATGAATAATATTGCTAAAAATTCTGATCCACTTCAAAATGTGTCGAAAAATGTCACATTGAAATGATAGAAATTTCAGCCTGTTCTTACTGGTAATTTACCATAAGTTGTAAATAAATAAATAAAAGTAGTTGTACTGGATGTATTTATTTGTCGAATATGTTTGTTCGCATACCTTAGCAGGAGTATCTGTTGTGTAAGTTGTACTTAAGCTTTTGTGTTGTTTATGTTTATATGAAGTTCAACTTAAAGGGACTTTATCCCCAACATATTGTGTTTACAGTGAATATAGAGAATAAAAAAATATTGAAAATGATCTATACATTGTGTTAGAAGAATTGCAAGCAAATGCCTAAATTAGGAGAAAAATGTGTCTGTGGAGTCTCCTGCTTATGACATCACATGTGACCATTCAGTTGCCATTTGTGTGCACCAACCCTGTTTGTCATTTTCCCCATTGGCCTCTGTTCACACATGTGAAGTGTCATTTCTTAAGTAGCATGGATAGTCTTTTTGCATGTATAAAGGTTTTTTTGGGGGGACGGGGGGTCTGTCATTTTTTTTTTTTTACAACTGTGTTTCCTTAACATTTGCGGTAATTATCCAAGACAAAGGTTTTATTCTTATTACAAACAATAATGATAATAGAGGTCATCCTTGATGTGCACAGTTATTTATATATTATATAATGATGCATAGCATTTTTATACAGTAACTGATGGGGAATTATAGAAGAATATCATTCAGAATAACTTCTCAATGCATTACTGTTTGAAGATCGAGAATAAATATTGCCAAGAAAGCCATTTTACATGTCCAATAATAATAGCAGACATTCCTTTCTTGACAGATGTGACAATTCTTTGAAGTTTTACATCTATAGCGTTTGCATGTTTACTGTTTGCCTGTTTCCTATGGATTTTTCTTGGTCTCCAGTGATGATTTGTGGCGAGTGATAAGTAAGTGTTATGATCAAAATCTTAGGCTGATATTCATATTCCTATTAATTCAGCTTTTAGGGAGCCAGTCCTCACAGAGTCTGTGATCATGGAATCATATTTGCTTGCTTACTTGTTCAACTTTACTCTTCATTAAATAAGTGTGTATTGAACTGTATGTGAAAAAAAGCATAGATCTGTTTTTATTAGTTCAGTGATGGCTAACCTTGGCACTGCAAATTATTTGGGAAACTACATATCCCGTGATTCTCAGCTTGTCTCAGAGCTGTTTTAATTCATCCTTTGAATTGGGATTGAACTCAAGGATACCGGGTGTCTGGGGCTCATTTACTCCCATACTTACTGTGTATTCCTGTAAGACATACACAGTTTAAATACAATGATGCTTATATTAATGCCAGGACAGGTCTGAACAAAACGTGACTATCCTTGAAAATTCAGCACGGTTGTCAACTGTGCCATTGTAAATAATTCCTTATTTAGTGATTTCTGTTGCCTTTATACTTAATTTGCTTTCTCAAAGTAGCTTTTCTAAGCAGCCTACTTACAAGTGTGTAACTTTGCATTCAACAACAAGTTATTTCCTCTGTACTATGAACTTTGTTCACTTTCTTATTTTTAATTGAATTTTTATTTCCTCTGAGAATTATTTCTATCACCATGCAAAACTAGTTTTCGTAAGCAAGACATTATCAGTCACTTACTTCATTTTTTGCTCTTAAGGGAGCTAAAATCGTAAAGTTACTAACAGACTGACCCTGTTTTCGCTGACAATTATCTTATCTTATCATGTCTTGTTTGGAAGTGATCACTGCAATATAGAAATATACTTTCTCCAGTGGTCTGTCCGACTGACACTCTGCCAGACTAATAGAGACTTGTCTGACAATGTCTAATAGACCGCTAATAGGGGTGTGTCTTTTGTCAGCAGCCAACTTGGAAGATTACTAAATCTCATATTGTTTTTTGTTTTTCTATTTTTTTCTTTATTGCATATTTTAATCCACTAAAATATTTAACATTTTGTGCCATTTTTGTCAATGCTTCCTCTATTAAAATTAAGTTAGGGAAACTGTTTAGATCAGAAAGAGGGAAGGTGCTGAGAAAGGAGCCATGAAAGTGCAAAAACGAAATTTGATCTACCGTATATACCCGAGTATAAGCCGAGTTTTTCAGTACATTTTTTGTGCTGAAAAATGCCCCTCTCGGCTTATACTCGAGACAGCGTCTCAAAAAAAATAATAATCTAAAACTTACCTCTTTGCTGCTCTGTATCCCGGTGCTCTGAAGGTCCATGGCTGTGAGGGAAGCGTTGTGCGCTCCCCTTCAGCCGCGCGGTCAACAAAGTGTGTTTTTTTTAAACAAACTTTATTGGTCCGCGACGCAGCTGGTTGGGAGCTCACAATGCTTCCCTCACAGCCACGGACCTTCAGAGCACCGGGAGACGGAGCAGCAAAGAGGTAAGTACTGGGGTCTGGGGAAGGGGGGGAGGAGGGTGGCATAACGAGCATACTAAGGGGCAATATCCTGGAATATTAAATGGCATATTGGGGGCAATATCCTGGAATATTAAATGGCATATTGGGGGCATTATCCTGGAATATTAAATGGCATATTGGGGGCAATATCCTAGAATATTAAATGGTATATTGGGGGCAATATCCTGGAATATTAAATGGCATATTGGGGGCATTATCCTGGAATATTAAATGGCATATTGGGGGCAAAATCCTGGAATATTAAATGACATATTGGGGGCAAAATCCTGGAATATTAAATTACATATTGGGTGCAATATCCTGGAGTATTAAATGACATATTGGGGGCAATATCCTGGAGTATTAAATGACATATTGGGGGCAATATCCTGGAATATTAAATGACATATTGGGGGCAATATCCTGGAGTATTAAATGACATATTGGGGGCAATATCCTGGAGTATTAAATGACATATTGGGGGCAATATCCTGGCATATTAAATGACATATTGGGTGCAATATCCTGGAATATTAAATGGCAGATTGGGGGCAATATCCTGGAATATTAAATGGCAGATTGGGGGCAATATTTACCAGTAGCTGCCTCATTTCCCATCCTAGGCTTATACTCGAGTCAATATTTTTTCCCAGTTCTTTGTGGTAAAATTAGGTGCCTCGGCTTATATTCGGGTCGGCTTATACTCGAGTATATACGGTATGTGTTTGCAACACCTGGTATGCATATATTCATAAACTAGCCAAATTATACTCAAAATAATAATAACAAAGTTAACCGGGAAATATACATTCAGCTAACCTCTGGTTTCCAGGTATGTCCTGGGGATTTTACTTTTGCCCAACATCCAGGGGATGTTCCTATTACCCAATTTAATGGTACTCCTTTTACTTACTTTGGAAGGATGAAAGGTCAGCCCTGCCAGGAATTGAACCTGTGAACCCAAGTAATTGAACAGATTCTACTGATGATGATGCATTATCCCACTGAACGATCTCACATGCTTACACAGTGTATGTAAAGAATACATATTTATTGAAAAAAATCTATACATTGTATTAGCAAAGTTACAATGGGAAATGAGAAACATTTGTCTGTGGAGTCTCCCGCTTGTGACTTCACCTGGGGCTTGATATGCAAATGACACATTTCCCATTGAAAAACAGTTAATTTGCATATCAAGTCACAGGTGATGTCATAGGCAAGAGACTCCACAGACACCTGTAAAACACGTTTGTCTCCCAATTTAGGCATTTGCTTGCAATCTTGTTAACACAATACATAGAGAACTGCATTCTCTACCTTCACAGTAAAACCAATGTTTAGGCGATACTGTCCCTTTAAGTTTTGAAATTCCCTTATCAATTCCCTGCTGTCGAATCTCTTTATTAAGTCGACCCTAGCGTGTTACAATAATCGGTGTAGTGCGTTATTTTTTTTTACATACCAAGGACTCTTCTTTCTCCGGAACCAGCACCTGTTACTTCGTTGCTAATATTTATAAAAATATTTTTAGGGAGGAGGTGTGTGATATAGCAACAAAGACTTTCGATTTGTAAGAACCAAGCAAGACTAAAGCAAAATAGAACTCGTAGCCAAAATCCATGATGGTGATGCATTTGCTGAATATCTCTCTTCCATGGTCGGGCCTGCTCTCATGCCATATGGTGCACCATGGAACATTTAGCTTGTCAGACATAATGGATTGTCCTAGAAGCAGATTTTTTGCTTTGAGCAGTGAGCCTATTTCTTGCATTACACTCTCAGGCTCCAGGCTGCGCAATCATGGTTCGTGGCGGAAATGCTAAGAGGAGAGACGGTGTTGATTCCTCTAAAGAGAGGTGACCTATATGCCACAAAATCTTACCCACGTTAAGAAACATTATCCACGTCATTGGCTTCAGTAGATGACATGTCAAAACAGTTTAGCTTTGCAAATGCTCTATGATAGTGCGTCTAGCATTCACTTTCTATTGTGGACTTTCTTTTCTCTTCACCATTATCATTATTAAGGACGCCTCTTTTAACAAAATAGCAATTAAATTCATTAAAAAAAAATGTAATGCTTTATTTATACAAATCAGTTTTGGGTCAAAGTCCTAAAAATGGACAGCATGCACTTGGGGGATATTGGGTATTCTTGGGTCTAAGGTAGATGGTGTATCACAGGCAGATAGATAAAGAATACATTTATTATATATATGCAATTTAAAAAAATACCTTACATTGAAAAAAAAAAAACCACATAATTAATGTAAAGTATTTGTATTGCATGCGGATAATACGTTTTATTGAATACCCAGGATTTCTCCAGAGTGCATTGCTGTTTTAGAGATCAGTATACTGCTTTACCATCTCCTGGATTGTCTTCAGTACACTACACTATGGGGGTCATTTTCCAAAAGGTAAATAGACTCGGATATGATCCTGAAGTCAAAATTGAAACTCTCGGACAGCGACTTGCAGTTGAATAAAGTCCTCTTTATTGTGTCCTGGCAAACAGCATATGGGGATGGCCACCACACACTAGGGTTGCCACCTGGCCAGTATTTTACCGGCAGGCCGGTAAAAAATTGGCATCCGGCCCATGTTAAGTCTATGGAGACAGTACCAAGGCCGGTATTTTTTTGAAGAAAAGGTGGCAACCCCACCGCACACAAGGAAGTACTGCCTCCACAGACTTAACCTTTGGGTCAAGCCAATTTGTTACCACATAGAATACCAGCCACGGGGGCAATACCAGCCTGGGAAAACCACACCAGCTTTTAGCAAGCGCTTATACAAACGGCAGAAACAAATATTCGTAAACTTGTCTGTTTTATTTGCAATTATGCCCCTTTTCATTCACAATTTGCTCCTATTTACTATTTCAGTGTTAAACATTGCAGAATGAGTAAAGCGCAAAAATATTTCTGCACATAAAATACATTTGCGTTTTTTTCGTACATGCTTCTCTATATATCTGTTTGTGTTTTATTTCTTTCATACATATCTGGGCCAGCTGTACCTCTAACTACTTTTGAAGATAAGTATTTGTATATCTTTATTCTTTAATCACATTTTTTTCGGATATATTTACTGAGTTTTATCATGCTGTTAGCTCACTTTTCTATCTTTTTATACTTTCATTTTATTTCTAGTTTCAGATACTTGAGGTCACATGCAGCTTCCTTTTTGTCATTTTTACCGGGCCCAGTGTGTATATATTTCGTGTGCTATCTCTACACATCAGTAGGGGTGTTCTGCACTGTCTCGCTATACGTGCTGTATAGGCCTTTCTTTAAATTAACATTGGAGCTAACACATTCATGGAGCCAGCCAGAGGCAGATGGTCAGCGTACCATTGGTAGACATTGCTTAGCTGTCTACACCACTCACACCTACACTGTTTGGATTGTTGGCTCAATTGACTGTCTCTTAGATTTGTCACACACTGTACAGCAAATAAAACAATTAGCAGGGCCAAGTGGAAATAAGGTAGAACATTACTTGGAAGTCTGCGCTAACCCAAACCGCCATAGTAATATTCCTGTGTATTAACATGGAAGTACTTATCAATACAAAGCCATGTTTCAGCTCAGGGGAAGGTGCTGTAAAGTGTCTGGTTATATTATATTTGGATAAGCCAAATGGCAAATGGTTTAGCTAAACTAGAAGAATGGTCAGAGCAGTGGCAACTGACATTTAATGTGGACAAGTGCAAGATTATGCACCTTGGGCGTAAAAACCCAAAAGCAGAATATAGACTATTTGGTATAGTCCTAACCTCAACATCTGAGGAAAGGGATTTAGGAGTAATAATTTCAGAGGACTTGAAGGTAGGTAGGCAATGCAATAGAGCAGCAGGAAATGCTAGCAGAATGCTTGGTTGCATAGGGAGAGGTATTAGCAGTAGGAAGAGGGAAGTGCTCATGCCATTGTACAGAGCACTGGTGAGACCTCACTTGTAGTATTGTACACAGTACTGGAGACCGTATCTCCAGAAGGATATTGATACTTTGGAGAGAGTTCAGAGAAGGGCTACTAAACTGGTTCATGGTTTGGAGGATAAAACTTACCAGGAAAGGTTAAAGCATCTTAACATGTATAGCTTGGAGGAAAGACGTAACGGGGGATATGATAGAAACATTTACATACATAAAGGGAATCAACACAGTAAAGGAAGAGAGTATATTTAAAAGAAGAAAAACTACCACAACTAGAGGACATAGTCTAAAATTAGAGGGGCAACGATTTAAAAGTAATATCAGGAAGTATTACTTTACGGAGAGGGTAGTGGATGTATGGAATAGTCTTCCAGTGGAAGTGGTAGAGGTAAACGCAATGAAGGAGTTTAAGCATGCGTGGGATAGACACAAGGCTATCCTAGATATAAGATAGGGAACTGGGGACTAATAAAAGTATTTACAAAATTGGGCAGACTAGATGGACCGAATGGTTCTTATCTGCCGACACATTCTATCTTTCTATATTGATGTCCTTCATCGAATTTTGGAAGCATTGCATCTCTGCACCCAATTATAGGGCTTGGAAGGTGTTAATCCAGATGGTTTAGCAGTTAATACTCTTATTGATTTTATGTCAATGTCCTATTTCTCAAAGCAAAAAAACATTCCCCAAAAACGTTCCGCATTTTAGTCTCCCGTACCTTTAAAATGATATCAGGCATGTGATAGGAAGTAACTCATACAGCTTCCATTGCTGCCTGTTCATGCAAAGAATTCCGTTTTACATGATCGTTTTCCATCTTGGAGACGTGGGTAGGAATGTACTCCATACCTAGTAGTCCTAATAGTCCCCTGGATTATTGGTTGGTCTGATCGTCCTCATCCTGTGTGGTAGGCCTTGGCATTGTTGTTGACTCCCTAGTTTCAGTGTGTTACTTTATATTAAAAAAGGAAATTGGTAATGTCTTTGCGGAATGAACTATCAATAACTTTATTGTCCAAACAGGAAGTTGGTCCAAGGGGCATTGCCACGGATTGGGAGGACCAGCTAGGGACTCGCACCAGCTAGTGAGTCCAACTTATTTCCAGTTAATGGAAATTAAGTGGACAGAGGGAAGAAATAAATACAAGACATTAATTTTTCAATAATGTGCTAGGGTCGCCTTATATTTAGGCTGTTTCAGGTTGTTTTTTGTTTTTTTTCAAAATTAACATTCAAAGTTTGGTGAGTGGTCTTATAATCAGAGTCATCTTGTATCCAAGCAAATATGAAATATTAGATTAACATTTATTTATATACCGATTGGCTATAACATTATGACCACTGACAGGTGGCAAGCCAGTAATGTTCTGATGGGAAACCTTAGGTCCTGCCATTCATGTGGATGATACTTTGACACGTGCCACCTACCTAAGCATTGTTACAGACCATGTACACCCTTTCATGGAAACGGTATTCCCTGATGGCTATCCTATTTGGGATAGTTCCACATTGAAGCTAAAATGTATAAACATCCAGCATGTAGTTTGGCATTATTATTCCAATTTGCATGCTTGTAAATGTGTAAAAGTAAGATTCTGGAGGATAAAGAGGGGCACATTTTCAATATACAGTGCACCCACGTGTAGGGGTCTGTTTTTGTTCTGGGGGATCTCCAGATATCTGGGGGATGTCAAGGTATGGCCTTGAAATCCAGTTGCAGCCTTAAAGCTGTTGTGGAACTACAAATCCCATAATCCATAATCCCCCACAGATTTTAAGAAGGGCGGAGAACTGATGGGAGCTGCAGACCAGAAAGAGCTGGAGGTCCACAGTTGGACGCCGAATCTCCATGGGATAAATCAGTTTTTACAGTGTCCGGCATTTTATAGAGCCCTGTATTTTAGTCAGATGCATTTAATGATCGCATGCAGTGCATCCGCAGATGGCTTCCATGGAGGCGTGCAGGTTTTAAATATATATATATTTTTTTTAATACTTAGTTCCGCTCAGTGTCAGGGAAGTTGCTCTGAAATGTTTTATTTTGTTGTTATTTTTCTTCCAAGTAAACAGGATTGCATTAATGATCACAAGTAGACACATTCCTTGTACGATGTATTCCCTGGTTTAACTCCAATAATCTGTTTATTTAGAGACATTTATTTTTTTACTAGTGACAACATATTGCTTTCTCACTATGGTACCTCTCTAGAATATAGTGAAATTATAGGGATTATGGTCCAGATTTACTAAGCTTTTGTGCTTTATGACTCCCTGGGCTGTGGGTTTATAGAATGTTGGCCAGTAGCACTGAAATTCTCTAAGTATCCCCAACATAAGGGGTCTGTTGATTTAAAGTATTTATTCATGTTTAATCCCATCCTCCATTAGCCTGTTTTGATGACTCAGGTGGGTGGCCACAAAGGATTAGCCGGAAACTCACTGCCATAGACACTGAAAGCCTGTTGTCTTGTTTACTGCCATTGTAAAGACTTTAATTGCCGAAATGTACCCAGTATTTTGGCTCTTAGGTCTGGCTTGGAGCTGCTCCTTGGTACCTGGGGTAGGACTTGTTGCTTACCACCCGCAGTGGTAGGGAATTACTCATGACCTGAGTCCTTCTTGGTCCTGGCCAAGCACAATGCAGACGGAAAATATAGTGAGCTGTCCTTAGTAGTTAAACTCAACCCAAGAGGGTCATGCTGACATCTCAGTGTCCAGTCTAATTGTACTTATTGAGGACTACTATACATTACATTCAAATGTCCTTATACTGTGCCAACAATTTACCTAGCGCTTGGTGCACAGCATAGACTACATACCAAGTTAGACTTACAAGGACAGACTGATACATCAGGTAGAGAGCCCTGCAAGCTTACAATCTCGAGGATGGTGCTCCAGTCTACTCAACAGAGGATGAAGGGTAGGTAGTACATTTTCGATAGGTTGACAGCTGTGTCTATTTTGAGTGCCCTCTAGAGTACCCAGCTCAGTCAATCTTTTATTTTAACACAAGCTCTGTGTGTTCTCCCTACCACGTAAACGCTGTGCTGTAGCCTCATTCATGTAAACAATAGACATCGGAGCTTATTCGATGAGTTAATTAACGTACCTGGTAACAAACATGCACTGACCTGACAATCTCTCGCTCCTTGTAGCTAGCATGTTCTGTTTCCTCAAGAACACCAAGCATGCAATCAGGATATTAAGGTGTTTCTAGAGCATCCTAATCAAATTAACAGGTTTCATGGAAATTCCCTCAATCAGGAAGGCAGCATGCATTAATGCACCTGGAAATGCTTGCAATGCTTCCGAGTGGTGCAAGCATCTGTGGGGCACATAGAACATAATCTTTGGATTAAGAAATTGGAAAATGTGAGTAGCGAATACATTTGAAAAAATAATTCACGGGAGAAATGTTGCTATGGCAACTCCGGGTACTATAAAATGCAGAGTTTTTTTTATTTTTACTTTTCCCCACCCATGCATGAGTGTGCCCAGCGGGCGGGGGGGGGAGGGTTCATGGGGCGTGTGATCTCCAGCCAAATGCCTGGAAAAAGGGAGGAGCGTTTCCTGAGTATAAACAAATGTAACAGTGCCAATAACCATTGGTCGTCATAAAGAAATTAGGCCTTTCATTTTTGGTTCAGGTTACTTGTGCTGGGCTTTTTGTTTCTGAAATTTTAAATATGAATTGCTCAGAGAGTAAACCCCCCAAATTTTATAAGGGCGTTTCTCCCCCGTTTTATATCATATTGGAATGGTACTTCTGCAAAGTACCAGTTGGAAGATGGAAAATATCCATTCCAAAGTCTTTGGAAATAAAAAAAAAAAAGAGACTTGAGAGAAAACATTTTGTGAAACTGATGCTTCACTGAGATGGTCCGGGAGTCGTCGATCTCTGCTAGTGGTGAATCTGTTTGTCAGTCATCTAAGATGAGAGGGAGGTAAGTATTTGTGAATGGGAATATGAATGAAGATGCGAATCGTCCATGTCAGTGCTAGTGCGAACAGTTAGGAAGGATGACAGTGGAGCTGGTGCCAATGCCTATGTAAATTCAATAGCTACTAGTGGCATCACTAGTCCTAGAATTAGAACGCCACTAGTGTTCTAAATCGGAACTCTCCCATCTGAATCGGGACCATTGGCAATGTTGGTGATAATTCCCCTAGAACTTTTCCCAGTGCTCGTTTCTGTAGATATGTTGCTCAGTGCAAACATGTTTACAAGATTTATATGTGGGGATAAATTTGCTAACCTATGGGCACAGCTAATCCCTTTTACCTTATCCATTCATAACTCCTCTTTCGTTCTGAACAGACAATCAGACCTTAAGCTTTCCTTACATAAATTGTTATCCCCGTGTTTTTGAGCTGCAAGTAATTTCCTTGATTTATAGTTTACTTGGAAGCTTTATCGTAAAATGTTCAATATTGCGTTACTTTATACCTGACAGAACAATAAAATAATACCATGTAATAGTCTTTTACTTTTGCTCTGTGCATTGGATTGTGGTTGGTGTTGTTTTTTTTTTTTTATGCTCTAGTTTATGATGTTTTAAATTTATGCTTTTTTTCCCTTGACACACTATTCTACAAATAGAAATGAGCCAAGACAGAATAAAAAGTCATGTCATACTAATTGTTTTTGAAGTAGCCAATTGTTTAGTAGTAGGTTAGATGTACTAACAACTCAATTCCCAGAGTTCTCAGACTTATTTCTTGGCAGGGCAAGTCAGCCTTGAAAGCTCAATAAAATGAGTTTCTTTAAGTTGAGTAAAAGTTGAGATAACATGTCCAGTACAAACTTGAAAAATAAACTTTCACTAGATTGTAAGCTTGCGTGCAGGGCTCTCTCCCTCATGTATCTGTTTGTTCTAGTTTATCTAACTTAGTAAGGCATTCCCTATGTTGTATACCTAGCGCTATGTAAATTGTTGGCCCTACATAAGTAAATGTTAATGTAATGTATTCTTCTTGGAATACATGATTACAATTATTATAGTTCAAAATACACTTTCCCTGGGTTTTGAAGGTAGAGGTAGCCCCCATTATAACCTTACGCGTTAAAGCCAATCCTAATAAATGGGGGCACCCAATCTGGCTTGCGCTTCTGACTTTGAAATGGATGTTTAGCCAGGTCTTGATCCCACTTGAATCGCAATGCAGTTTCGTGGATCACAAGCCCTGTGCTATGAAGGAGCTTATTGGATTTATAAACCAGACTTCTGTACCACCAGCCAAAGCCAAAGTAGGCGATTTGGAAAAATTCTCCCATTTAGCTACTTTGGCCTTAAATGTAACATTTGCTTCTCAATGTCCTGCATTTTTCGGGACAGAGGTAGAGCATTGTAGGATAGCAGGATAGGGATCATGGTCCTGGTAACATTCTCCGCTGTCTGAGACACTGTGCATGTACAGTGGACCTCATAATTTGAGTGACAGTGCAGCTGTGCATGTGTGATATCATGACTTTTGACATCCCAAGCTCCGCCTCCCCCCACCCCACCCCCCCAGACTCCCAATGAGCAAACGTTGGGAGGTATGCTTTACTGGTTTAGGCTTTTTTCGGATTGTTCTTGACTATTCCATGTAATTACTGTAACCAGGGAAAAGAAACATGTCGGTGCGCTAAGCTAGTCACAGGCTCAAATAATATTAATTATGCTTTGGCCAATTCATATAACCAAAACCTCTCATTTATATTTATATATTTGTTGCCAACTTTACTAATGGGTAAGAAAAAGGGAGAGTGTATTGTAAAGTGCAATATTTTAAAACAAAGCAGAATTATCATATTTATATGCAGTCAAACGTTCCTCAGGTATGTAAAAAATGAATAGACATAAACAACATAGTGCAATATTGAATGTTATAAACAAAAAACCATAGAGAGTGAATTCAGAATATAGCAGTTACACTCACCATTTTAATGAGCAATATACTGCTCTATATCGTGGGTTACCTTTTCTTCTTCTTCAAAAAAAAGAAAAATACCAGTCATGCTATTGCCTCCTGTTTAATTGACCTGTCACTAAAATACCGGCTGGGTGGAAACCATATACAGTTTGAAGTATAGAAGAATAATAAAAAAATAAAAGCAATGAATAATAATAAAAAAATAAAAAAAATAGCTTAAAAAACTGTAATAGAAACCTTACACGTAATATCCTACTTATTGTCAGGAATACTTGGCATATTTGATTGCCACAAACCACCAATATCCAGAAGGCCAAGGTAAATATTGTTTGGTTGGGTACTTCCTGCTATCCCACACATCTATTACCTTACATTAGATTTGTCAAAAGTGAAATGAAGTACTATGTGGGTACCCAATAGGCGGTGGTGTCTATTAACATAAAGAGAAAGATGAGGCCATAAACAAGAAAAGACTCGTAGGAAAAAAAAATGAACCTCTCTTTGGCCAAATAAGGAGCCAACTTTGTAATGTATAGTTCCAACACAATGGTAGCCATATCAATGGCTAAGGAACCGATTCCTACAATCCACACCAGTCAGAAGAATAGCCACCACCGTCAATCAGTGTATTGGCGCCCCAATGTAATTTCAGAAATATAGACGCACTAATTTTATATTACATTTTTCATTTGTCTATTTAGACTGTCTTAATCAGTTAAAAAAATAATGATATTCCTGAGGTCTTGCAAAACCATTTGTCTTTCAAGAATTAAATTCTCCTTATATAGACAACAAAGTCAAATAATTTCATAACAAAAAAACCCATGATTTTATTTTTATGATTTTTTCCCCCATTGTTTTTCTTTTGCAAATGACAGAATTGAATACCCGCTGTATTTTTATTTTTTTTATTCAGCATTGTGCATTGAGTATTTTTTTTTTTTTTTACTTTTACATAAAAAATAAAAATCCCGTCAGGTTACAGGGTTGCTGCAGATTTACTTCGGCACTTTTTTTTTTTTTTTAAATCATCGATTTATATCAAAATGAATAAATTTTATTCATGAAACGTCATTAGGTTGTGACACTTCTTCAGTGTCTTCTGTCGAGAACAGCAGATGTGATCTTCTGAGGGGGGGGGGGGGGGGGAAATTCCAATGTGCGCCAGGAATTTTTTTTCCAGATAAATAAATAAAAATTCAGTTTGCTGACTGTGGATAACCCAAAAAAAAAAAAAATGTGAAAAAAAAAATATTAGTATCTCTATCCATTTTAAGATGCGTTTGGTAGTGCTGTGTGCAGTAAACTTATTGAGCAATTAATGCTCCTAGCTTACATCCTTTAAGTAGCTTTAGCCATGGGGCTTGGCACTGCCACCATTGTTTCAGTGCCAAGAAAATATCCGCAGCGGCTGCTGCATACTCGTACTAAAGGCTTGTCTCGAAAATTCCGCAGTGCTTACATTTGTGTTATAGATCACTCTCGTCGTCTGTCTCTTAATAAATATGTCCTGTTTTGATAATGTTATTTCTGTTTAATTTTTATTTGTTTTAGAGTGAGTGTGTGTGTGATTGTAGGGCGTCTTGTTTTTCTTTGGGGGGGGGGAGGGGGGAGGGAAGGGAGTTTGTGTTATATATTTTTTATAATTTTTTTTACAAGCTAACAAATTGTAACCCACCATATTGGCTTTACTGGAATTTTTTTCTTTCGGTGTGCAATAATAATCTCCAAGAAAAACATAATTAGGAAATGTACAGTAAAAACATCAACTGAGCTAGACCGGCAAGCAGTACAACAATTATATAGGCAGTGCACAAGTCTATAAAAGGACTACCAAGCCTTATAAATTCACACAGACATAAACCCCTAACGATATATGTATTGTTATGTATAATCTTCAGTGCTGTTTTGGAACATAGCATGTCCTTTGTTGATAGGTTTCTATAAACCTTTTTTTTTTTATTTATTTTTTTTAAGCTGCTCATTTAATTTTTCTTTTTTTTCTCTGATCCTGTGTAATTTTTAATAATACATAAAAATAAAAAAATAAATTATTTTGTACAAATCAAGTGTATTTGCTGCATAATCGTTAAAGCAATTTTGTACAAAGGAGTAAGTGAGACAAATCATAAAAAGAGAATCTGGTTGGCTTCCCTTTGATCCTAAGGTTTTGTATAGATAAAATCCCAAAATTGATGCTGGTGAACATAATGGTAAAAAATTTGCTACAGTTTTTATACAGGTGCTTAATTCATTACATAGGGTCAGCGAGTGAGTTTAATTCATCAATGGACAGCTTCTAACTGTATGGGAAGGGGCAAGAGGCGGCATGAGTGAAGGGGGGAACGACCAAAAAAAAAGTTTCTGAGTATTGGTCCAATGTGTATTCTTTGATTTAGTAAACTGTGTTTTTGATGGCAAAAGAGAAACTACAGATGCGATCTTTACAAAGAGCATAATCCTTTGGAAAGAAGAAAAAAAAAAAAAAAAGTCAGACTCCTGCTGGCTTCTGTGCTTCTTTGGTACCTTCTAGACTTCTAGAGTCCTGGAAAAATGCCCATTGATGTCATGGTAACGCTGAAATTACTGAGAATGATTCATGTCTATGCTGTTATCCTCCCCCACACAAACAGGAGTAGATTTTAACCCAAAAAATATACATTTGCTGTGTGTGCATGTTAAATTTATTTATTTTTTAAGGACATTATTGTTTTTTGTTTTTTTGTTTATGTAGATACTACCATTTGCCTTGTAGCCTTTCCTCTACATTGCATTACGATTCCGTGTGGTTTGTTGTTTGTTTTCTTTCCTCCTTCCTTTCTCTTTTTCTATCGATTTTTTTATTTGTACCTTAAAAAATAAAAAAAAGACTGTAGAGGACTCCGTTCTTGCCACTGAGGTACCCTTCTTCAGAAAAAAAGAAGACCCCAATATTTACGTATTAGAGATATATTTGTTCAAGTGAGACCATGTAAGGTTGGATTTGGGCCTGCTAGATATTCACAATTCATGGATTACATTAAAACCGATTTAAGTAATGGTTCGGTAAAGGTGATAGAAAATCTCCTTCACCTGAAAGTCACTGGGTAGCAGAAGCCTTGTCAAACACAAATCTACATATACCACATAAGCACATTGTGACCACTTAATAACATATATTTTTATGATACCAAAATGATGTGTTTAAATATTATAATCAATACTCAAAAAATATTCTCCATAGTTGCTCTACAATCTTTTGATTGTATTTCTTGCAGAGATAAGATATATCTGTGC
Source organism: Pelodytes ibericus (assembly GCA_036172795.1). Taxonomy (NCBI): domain Eukaryota; kingdom Metazoa; phylum Chordata; class Amphibia; order Anura; family Pelodytidae; genus Pelodytes; species Pelodytes ibericus. The sequence goes on from CM069860.1 coordinate 203,276,311, forward strand.
ATCTTTCCCGGCATATGTATTTATTGATTCATTGGAAATATGCTGTTTTATATTATTTATCTATTCTGTATAACTCATTATATGTGTTTTTAGTAAATCCCCAGTTTTGAAGAATACTCACTAAAAATCTGTCATAGTTTAGTACATAACCATGAAAAGCATTTGGAATACTTGTGTCTAATTCTATTATAATTGTTTTTTTTGACCTGACTGTCGTATTTTTGATAAATTAAACGCGAACCAATAATTAAGCTCCTATGGAAGCAGTATGGCGTGTATTTGATCCATTGCGTTTCTTGTAGTATTTGATTTTTCCTTTTCTTAGCTGGAAAGCTATGTTTTGTTAAGCACAATTAAGAATATAAATATGTGAACTCTCCGCCATGTGTTGCTAGCCTGTGGCATGCATACTATAATTTAATGCACAGATCAGTGTCAAATAATATTACCAGCAGATTAATATCATTTTAATCTAACAAAAATACATGTTTTATCTGTATACTTCTGGACCCACCTCTATTTCCAATATCTCTTCCCCTTATAATCCGCTAAGTCTATTACGTACATTTTGTCTTACATCTGATAAATTATAGATCACGCACAAATCTTACCCTAGATCATCTCTCTTCTTGATCTAAGTCCACGTAAAGGTTCTCTGTCATCTGAACAGTGTTTTTAAAAAAAACTACCTATGTATTGTTTTAACAAAAAATGTAGGTGACTGGTTAAATAAGAAGGCGTCTCTTGTTTATGACATGACCTGTAGCGTGATATGCAAATAAACTACTTTCAGTTTCAAAATACGTAATCCAGCCAAAAGATGATGTCATACAGGCCCCATCATGTGTTTAATATGAATGTAGAATAAAAAAAGATCTATATTATGTGTTGGCAGAATTGCAAGACAACTAAGAGATTGTGTGCTTTAGACATGTGTTTTTTTTTTCTTTCTTCTAGTGGTGGTTTGGACTTTATTTTACTTGTAAATAAAACTTTGCTTATGCTTTAAAAGAAAAAAACAAAAAAAAAAAAACAGTTTGTGTAGTATCAACATTGTATAACCTAGGGCTTATCTGGCATTAGGTTGTACTGTCCTTTTAAATACATCCTTATACATTTGCCAGGACAGCTGGAACCGCTGCCCAGCATCTGGACCTCAGTCTTTGTTCTAATGCTTAACACCTACCTGCATACCTCCATAGGTTCTTTTATATTCACAAACACATCAATTAAAAGAAACAGTACATTATTGTAAAGCTGAAAAACCCTACCACTTGCATCTAGTAGCCTCCTTGGCTTGTCCACGTTATACTGGACAAGGCCTTCACACGGACAAAATAAAGATGGCTGCCCTTTCCGCATACACGTCCGAACCATATTCGAGATTGGTACAAAGCACAAAAAAAAAAGTAATAAACGGTTAAAACCAAATGTATCCTGGTGTTTTTTTGCGTGTTCTATAATTGCAGGCATGTTTCCTCACACAGGAGCCAAGCATGTATTAGTATTGGGCTATAGGAAACGAATAAGGGAAAAGGTGTTTGTTTACCCAACACCATCATTAGTAAAACAGAGGCACAGATGCTAATCAGTGTGTTGATTGCCCAACGTAAACAGTTACTTTGCAACAAACTTTCATGGTGTGCAGGTGATTAAATACGAGTGCAAAGTAGGCATGCCCAGTGGCCCCCTAGGTCAGAGGTCCACAGCTGTTTACAGTATTTAGCTGCCAAACGGAATAGGGGGTTCTGTATAAAGAGCACGTCTGATTGGTAGGGGGTTCTGTATAAAGAGCACGTCTGATTGGTAGGGGGTTCTGTATAAAGAGCACGTCTGATTGGAAGGGGGTTCTGTATAAAGAGCAAGTCTGATTGGAAGGGGGTTCTGTATAAAGTTCAAGTCTGATTGGAAGGCTGTTCTGTATAAAGAGCAAGTCTGATTGGAAGGCTGTTCTGTATAAAGAGCAAGTCTGATTGGAAGGGGGTTCTGTATAAAGAGCAAGTCTGATTGAAAGGGGGTTCTGTATAAAGAGCAAGTCTGATTGGAAGGGGGGTTCTGTATAAAGAGCAAGTCTGATTCTAAGGGGGTTCTGTATAAAGAGCAAGTCTGATTGGAAGGGGGTTCTGTATAAAGAGCAAGTCTGATTGGAAGGGGGTTCTGTATAAAGAGCAAGTCTGATTCTAAGGGGGTTCTGTATAAAGAGCAAATCTGATTGGAAGGGGGTTCTGTATAAAGAGCAAGTCTGATTCTAAGGGGGTTCTGTATAAAGAGCAAATCTGATTGGAAGGGGGTTCTGTATAAAGAGCACGTCTGATTGGAAGGGGGTTCTGTATAAAGAGCACGTCTGATTGGAAGGGGGTTAATTATGAATCTTGGTTCTGTGGCAGCAGGAACATTCCATTGCTCTACTTTCCGAACTTGACTTTTATAAGTAACCCCCCGAAATCTTACCGTGGAACAGTCAGCAGGAACATTGCATCTGTTTCCATGGTGATGCACATTTAGAATGTTGCCCTGCAATTGCTCCTACCCTGATGTAGATTTAAAGTGGGCTGCACTTCTCTAGGGTTAGCCACATTTTCTTCCAACAAATACCATGCTATTACCTCCATAGACTTAACATTAGTCTCAAGACAATTTTAATTGTTTTACCGGCCTGCCAGTACAATACCGGTTGGATGGCAACCCTAGTAGTAAATGTGCCGCCCTGTATTACACTATAGATCTCTGGCAAACTATTTAAACTGTTAATGTGAACATATATATCTCAGAAAAACATCCTGTGCTGCTTAGTTTATTTATTCAGTGCTATTTTAACCCCTTAAGGACACATGACCTGGATAGATAGCTATATACACACACAGATCTATATATATACATATATATATATATATATATATGTAAAAAATGTAAATAATGTGACCAATTTAGAAAAAAATATTATATTCTACTTTAAAAGGATAAAAAAAAAACATTAAATAGTTGAGTGCATGAGTACAGTAAATCAGAGAGACTATAACACACACATATAACAAAAAAGCCCCCAAAAAACATATTTTTAAGGGGTTACTCAGCAGGAGCATGTCCGTCCGTGTGTGATTTCTTTATTCTTTCCTTGACATATTGTGATAATTCAGACGCATGTAGCGTTTCTTTAGTAATTCAGTACACGTTTTATAATGATTATTTTGTATTTATGTATTTATTACATCGTTGTAAGACCCCTACTTTAAAGAGGGAGCACTGGTAATCATTTTACTCATCCGGCTTCATGTCGTTGACCATTCATGTTGTTGACCATTTTTTCAAATGATCTTTCTGTCTGTATAACTGATTATAGACATGGTGAAGCTAAGCACTAGGGCACTAGCTTTCTCTACTGTCTGTGGGTATGGATTATCGCACTGGTAATAGCACTGGCTTGTCAGTCAGACTTCAATGTTGCATTAAACTCACAGCCATAGATTGCCTGCACTGCAAAGTGGGGTTGGTGTATTGAAGAAAAACTGGAAAAAGTAGGCTTTTAAAAAAAAAAAAAAAAAAATCAAAGTAGTTGTTTTTGGCATCCAGTTTTCCCACAATTGACTGATTTAGTAGTTAGACTGACTACAAGTATGAACTGTAGAGTAACTAGTAAAGTATGGACCTCTTATTCTCAAGGCCCAAACCCAGTGTTTCCAACAGTTCTGGCATAGTCCATTTGAGGATGTCCCAGTATTAGCGACCCTTCTCCACTGCGCAGTGCACAAGCAGATTCATGTTTAAACTCTGTATGTCTAAAATACATGCCTTTCATGTTTCTGTACTATGGGAGATGGGCCTCAAGCTTCTGGTGTCACATGACTCTGCTCACTTTTTGCCCACGACCCTGCTGCATCTTGAGACTTGGTGCAACATTCCAAATGTGGCCCTTTTGGCAGAAGGATGCGGTCTGGGGGCCAAATGTAGTCCGTTTGGCAGCAAGCTGCAGCCCACCATGCAGCTGCCCGTATCCTCATTATCCCAATAAATGTATGCTGTTTGTTGGAATAAAGTGAATTTTAACTTGTTTTCAATGGCTAGATAAGCGAACATGTTATTATAGCTGTAGCCATGCTTCATCAAATTAATAAAAAATAAATGGGACCCAACACTTACGTGCGCTTCTGATATTGCGGCCCACTTCTGCCAAAAAACTCGGACTCCCCAGGTCTAGACACGCGCCTGCATAATAGCAACATTTTCAAATAAATGTGTGTATATTTATTTGTGTGTGTGTGTGTATACATCACTGTATTTGTGCCCCACATAACTGTGCCATTGTTCATCACACAAGCAGTGTTTTTATGGCTTACCCTAGCAGTATAAATCCCAGCTACCCAATGTGGTTAGTCTGCCCAACAGGCCACTGCTACTCTTGCTAACTGTAGAATAGCACGCTTGATTCAAGGCCCCAGTGTATTCTGGCAGGCTAATGTGATAATTTCCAGTACTTAGTTTCAGTCCCTAAGAGATCCCATAATAGGAAAATAGAAAAGTACATGTTTATTCGCTTTCTGAAATACATTTGTAAAACATATTATCATTGTCAGGCTTTCTAAATGATTCACTGACATGTATCCTTCAGCATTGGTAGTGACAACCCAAAATAACTGCACGGCATTCTGGGAATTGGTCTGTCAGAGTTCTGAGGAGATGTGCAATTATAATTGTGCAAATACACCCTCCAGAAGGGAAACCTACTAACGTTAACGGAAAAAACATAAAATAAATGTTTTAGTTACAATAGAAAAATGGACAGATTATTTGTGCCAGCTATCTTTTACCGCACATCATATCCTCTCATTTTAATCCTAGGAGAGGATTTTTTTAAATATTTTCATATTTGTTTTGTTTATAACTCTACATTTTTCGATTTTTAAAAAAAAAAAAAAAGGCTGTATAGTGTGTGTGTGTGTGTGTGTGTATATATAAAACATCTTTTTCTCACCCTCCTATGGGTGGTTTTGTATCTTCCTCATCCTTGGCTCCTCTCCCGCCTGGGAGTTTGAGGGTTCTGCGCAGTATCTTACCTGTTCCTAGCACTTGCACTTCTTCTGGACAGAGTGCTCTAAAGTCGTTCCTGGAATCTGTAGGAGCCCCTCTCCTAGGTTAGGGGGTCACAGCCTAGAGTCCTCCTAGAACTACTGGGACCACTTTGGCCTTCACTTTCCACATCCTCTCTTGTTCCTGTTTCAGGCCCTGGTATTTTTTCATGCTACACAATAGCATCTATAGTAAGTAGTGTTGAGCGAACCCGAACCGCACTGTTCGGGTTCGTACCGAACATTACGGTATTCGGACCCCGAACACGAACATTTCACTGTATGTTTGGGTTGGAGTTCGGCCATAAACCAAAAGTCTATAAACCGAAAGACATTCGGTTTATAGACTTTCGGTTTATAGAATAGCAATAGCATTACATGTATTCCATAAACCGAAAGTCTATAAACCGAATGTCGTTCGGTTTATAGACTTTCGGCTTATGGAATACATGTAATGCTATTGGCTTTCTATAAACCTAAATAGAGTCTGCATTCATAAGAAGTGGAATGGTTATTCAGCTTTTTTTTTTTTTGGAAAAGATTTCACAGTATCCTCTGTCAGGATAGTTACGTCTCAGAAATCTTTGATTTAACCAATTTCAGTTGAATCACTGTTGAAGTTGAAGGACTATTAGGAGAGCTCCATGAAGAAGCAATTGATCTACAGGTTGGCAAAGGAATTATAATAATGAGTTTATTTTGAAACCCTGGTACATAATTCAATAGGACTAGAGAGTAAAAACTATTCCTGGGACCAGTTCAACAGCCTTAGTTGATTAGCGCATTAATTATATATATATATATATTAAGGTAAAATATTTTTGTACTATTAATATTATTTCACAAAGGTTAATATGTATATGTATATATATATATATATATATATATATATATATATATATATATATATAAATATATATATACACTTGTGCGCAGGGTAAATTTAAATCACTAGTTAGTAAGATTTGATTTCAGTCATGATTTTTAAATGTAAAGAATCATTCTGACTGATAGTTATTTTCTTGCTCTTTCATATTTATAACCAGATGAATATTTCATATTTTGAATAACCTCAGATTAGTAAAACAGCAGCCATATCAGAACTGATATTGATATTTGGAGAACTGCTTAATTTGTTTTAATTACAAAAACAGTAACATTATATAGCTACATATTCTTATGTTTTCTTAAACGTCAATGTTTATTATAAGTGGTAATGTATAGAGGTAATGTGTTCTTTGTACATAGATTTGCATAACAACATTTGGATTTAGTCTTTTCCTTAAGTTTGCTTATTTTATACCATTTTTTACTGTGAAAAAGTGCATATTATCTCAGCTTGAATAACTTGGATTAATCAAATTAGTTACCAAAAATGTAAATAATGCATGAATATACATCCTCATGTTACATAACTAAGCTCTACTGCATGCTGAATAACCTTTGAACTATAATGTATCTTAAGCAGAAAACTATCTTTGGATAGGTTTTACACCCAAAAGCATTCCCTTATAAATACATTTGATTTAAATTAACATTTGAGTTAAATCAAAAAAAAAATGATTGAAATAAAAAAATCTTTTTTTTCAATCATCAATTTTAATCCATCCAGTGTATAAAATGTAAATGTATGTATGTGTATGTGTGTATATTCTGTGTGTGTGTGTAATTGTTTGATATAATATAATATAATATATATATATATATATATATCATTTGTTTGTGTGCGTGCAATTGTTGATTAGAGCATAGTCTTTTTTTTTTTGCAAGGTAACTTCTTTTTGTAGGAATATTTTAGTATTATTAATATTTTTATAATTCATATATGTATATTTTTGTAAAGTAATATATTTTTGTACAAATATTTTTCTATAATATTTATATATATATATGTATGTATATATATATATATATATATATATATATATATATATATTATATTAATGTACATAACATACTATATATCTGTGCATATATATGTTTGTGTATATATATATATGTATCTAGATATATATATATATATATAACTAAATATGTGAGCTAAAGCTATATGCTTGTAGAATTTAGAAGGATTTAGAAGGATGAATATTGATCTCTGAAGGTATTAATTTCTTCGTAGAAATAGATATGCTTTGTAACTGGCAACCTGTGTCAGGCTATCATTTACACATTCCCGTGCTCTATCTCGAAGCTCAGTGGTATTACTGGACCAATCTGCTCGGGACCTCTGTATTAATGAGCATGATCCAGATATGTAGTATGACCTTTATGTTATAGTTTACACAGCCAGACAGCGCAGCCTTCAGGAAACATCAGATCATTAGAGCTGGCATGGTTTCTCGGCAGTATTGGGCCCAGTTCAAATCCCCGCTTCACTGGTGTAGAACTTTAGTAATGACTGGGCGGAAGTCCAACCCAATTTCCCTCCCAGGTGTCTGCTCCATCATGATGCCGATCATGAAGGAAGTTTACTCCCGGGGAAGTCAGGAAAGGATGAAACTTGACTTTTTATACAGCTTGGAACTCAGATCGCTATCAGGAGAATCGATGATTGATTAGCTCTGTTCTTACCAATGAGATCTGTCGTAACATCAGCCAGTTCTAGGAACATTTGTGTGGATCTAAAATATGTTTAATAAATTACTCTACAGAAGATTAGGGTTCCAAAACTCAGTTTGGGTCAGGTCACATTTAATATTTAGGACTCTTTACTTTCGGGTATTTAGAGAGACACACGTTTTTTTTTTTACATGGGATCAGCAGAGGGGGACCTTGTTAATCCCCTTTCAAAATAAGGGCTTCTCCTTGGCCCTGATCAGACTAGCGGGACAAGCCCCTGCTCTGATTGGCTGTGCCCACACTGGTAGTATCTGCATGCACCATACTACCCACCCAGCTCTGCCTCAGCTCTGTGGCGTAAACCTACACTATTTTTTTAAACCTTGGTTAAGGAATTGAGGGTTCAAAAAAAACAAACCTTTGGTTTTCCTTTAATGCTTTTAGGTTATAAACTGTTCCTTTTAGAGGTTATTCAGGTGGGAAAAGGAAAGAAGAAACATTTCTTAGATACATTTCTTGTTCAAAGCAGCTCAGGAACAATCTAAGAAACTCTTTTATAGTCCTTCTGTCTGTCTGCTGTAGAAGAGCAGCTACACACCAGTAGCTGCTCGTCTACGTAGAATTTCCCGAACACCGTACATTCATTATTTAAAACAGCTTCTCCGAATGTCGTTAAACGTCCCAAGATGCACCTGAAACCTGGGGGAACATGCTCTTCCATTATGCAAAGGACTTTAAATGTTTTATTTGTTTGAGGGATTTTGGACATTGGAGAATATGTATATCTGATTTTTTAACACCTCACGGCACATTAAACATTCACTAGGCATGTTCCTTCCCGGATCACTACGTGTAAGTTCCAGTTTATTGGGAGTTTCATGGCCGCATGTGTAAAACTCAGAATGTTTGCTCTACAGTGGCAGCAGAAAATGCAATGTAATACCGCCCAACGCATTCCACTGTTGGTCACGCTAACGTGGGGGGTGGGGTGCTTACCCTGCACCAGAACCTGCGTCTCCAAATCTACAATGTGACTCCTGACTCAGTGTCCAGTGACAACTTTTACATGATGCAATACTTTCCCAAAAATATTATAGAGGAACGTCAACTCACCGAAAAAACTGGTTTTCCAAACTTTTTCACACTATTTATGTTTCTTTCTTTAGGTAAAGCAGAAAGAAGCTCCTATTCCTGCTATGGAAGAGATTCGGATATACAGGGCTGCCAGCAGGTAAGTGATAATCTGAAATAAAATAACTAATGGGTGTGCAAAAATATTGTCTCAGATCTGGGACTTTTTTTTATATATATATAGTGTTTATATTGGTAGACTGTAGACCTTATGAAGGTTGTTTAGCAGAAGCCAGAATGTACGTAGGTGACTGATAAAAGCAGCTTTTCCGGACTCCTCTTCTGTCCCAAAACCAAACCAGGCAGCGAAGATTTAAGAATCCACTGTTTTTTGTGAAACAAATACAATCTTCATTTTGTTTAGTATGTTTAACATGTTCCATGTTTTGATTGGAAAGAATACAGCTTAGTGAGAATGTCTACATGTAAATTAATAATAGTTCTTAAAAATGGAATCAGCCTCTTCTTCTTCTTCTTCACACCGCTATCATTTATCCACCAATATCTGGCTAGTAGAAGACAAAGTTCCATAAAAATAAATCATAATATTGTAAGAAATAAGTGACCAGGGAGAGGCCAGATATATTGCGTGGTTAATATATTATACTTCTACTGCCTTTAGCTAACTAATGTGTGTGTATATACATATATGCTACATCAGTAATATATATATATATATATATATATATATATATATATATATATAGCATATATATATATAGCATATATACACTAAACAAAAATAGAGTACACTGCGCCTTTAACTGTGAAGGGAGTAGCAGCACAAAAACACAACCAGTGCTTCACTCCTGGTACATAAAATACACACAAAACAAATAAGTGAAATCGTGCGCTTCCCAAAACACTAAACACTGTTATTTACCCTTATAGGAGGCAATATTCTCCGTATATAATGTAAGGGGAAGAAAAACAAACACAAAATAAAGTAATATAGTGTAGGATATTAAGACTAATAAGTGGATCAAAAGACATATAGTATATGAGGGTTCCACTCACATCTTCCTGAGCAGTACCCTGCTCAGTGTTATAGGTATTCGGGAGCCCCTCTAGGGGTCTTGAATTCAAAGAGGTTATCAGATGATCCTCGAGGTCATAAAGAATCGGACAGGGGAGGAAGGAGATATATCTTCAGTAAAACTTTCTTTAATAATGCAGAATACAAAAATATAAAATCTTACATAAAAGCAAACAGCAAGCAGCTGCAAAGTGCATGTAGTTCCAGACTTGTAAGGTGCATGAAGTTCTAGTAGAATGCTCTCTCTCTCTCTTATTCAGGCTTTCTCAAGTAATATATATATATATATATAGCATATATACACTACCTTTCAAAAGTTTGGGGTCACTTACAAATGTCCTTGTTTTCTGTCCATTAAAGTAACAGAAATACAGTGTAGACATTGTTGTCAATGGCTATCATATTTGGTAACAGATGATTTTTAATAGAACATCTACATAGGTGTACAGAGACCCATTATCAGCCCTGTGTTCCAATGGCAAATTTTATCAGCTAATCCTAGTTTATCATTTTAAAGAAGTGATTATTAGAAAACCCTTTTTCAAGTTTGTTGGCACAGCTGAAAACTGTTTTGCTAATTATAGAACCAATAAACCTGGCCTTCTTTAGACTAGTCGAGTATTTGGAGTATCAGAATTTGTCGGCTGGATTACAGTTGTGCTGATTTATAGAACCAATAAACCTGGCCTTCTTTAGACTAGTCGAGTATTTGGAGTATCAGAATTTGTGGGCTGGATTACAGTTGTGCTGATTTATAGAACCAATAAACCTGGCCTTCTTTAGACTAGTCGAGTATTTGGAGTATCAGAATTTGTGGGCTGGATTACAGGCTCAAAATGGCCAGAAACAAAGAACTTTCACCGAAAACTCGTCAGTCTATTCTTGTTCTGAGACATTAAACTTATTCCATGCGAGAACTTGCTGATAAACTGAAGATCTCGTACAATGCTGTCTACTACTCCCTTCACAGAGCAGTGCAAAATGGATCTAACCAGAACAGAAAGAGTGGTGGTTGGCCCTGGTGTACAACTGCGCGAGAGGACAAGTACTTTAGAGTGTCTAATTTTAGAAACAAAATAGAAGTGGCTAAAGATTGAGAAACGGAAGACTGGCAGCTTTAACAAGTAGTGTCCACAAGGCACTGGTCTCAACATCAACAGTGAAGAAGCGACTCTTTGATGCTGACCTTCTAGCAGTATTTCCAAGAAAAAGCCATATTTCAAACTGGCCAATAAAAAGAAAAGATTAAAATGGCCAAAACAACACAGACACAGGAAGATAGGAAAACAAATGTTATGGACAGATATCACATAACATTTTGCCCTTGAAATCTGTTCTGTCCAAAAATAAAACTAGAAGGCAGTTACTAGATTCTGAATAAATTTGTTACTGTGCATTATCACCGATGTACCAGTACATCTGCACTGATCCTCTTGCTAGTAAGCAAAAGCCAAATGGAGGGCAAGAGGAGGAAACTTTTGCAAGAGATTCCTAAGGATTGCACTCATGCATTAACTGGTTAAACACTAATAGATGGTACTAATGTTATTTGGTTGCTTAAACAGGAATCTATGATTTGGAATATCAAAAATAATTCATTTTTTATATAGCTAATTGTCCTGGCTTTATAATTGCATCTAATTAATATAATTAGCAATTTCAAAGCACCAGTTCCATTGCAATGTCCAATGTAGAGACCTGAAATGAAGAAAAAACTGGTCCAATGCTCAGTAACAGAAAAGGATTTAAAAAAAAAAAAGTCATTGTTGATTTCAGATATGTCTTTTGTTTTTGTTATGTGAGTTTATTTTATGAAATATGTTACTAAACAAGTGTCACTGGGCGCTGCCATTTTGTGAAATATAGTGTTTTGGGTGCCACCCTCCCAGTGACTTTACAGCACTAGTATCTCACTTTGGGGCTGGGGACACAGAATGCAGTCTGTAAGTCAGAATTCTGATCATAGACTTGCATTGAATGGGAGGGTGATGTAACTATTACATCAAAAGGGGGTGGAGTTATTATCCTGTTTGATCAGGTTAATCTCCTCTCTTTGTGTTGGAAGGAAGGAAAAGTCATATAAAAGCCACCTAGTCCTGCCCACTATGATACACAGGAGCCAGTAAGAGCGCAGGGTGTATCTTATGACATCATCGTGCTGGCTTTGGCCACAGCTGTAATGTGAGGCTGGCTGGAAGATCTTGGAAATGTTGCATCATGAGTAACATTCTCAAAATGGATGCTGGAGACAGACACCTAATTTTATTTTTACTTTTATATGAAATTCAAACATAGAGAGAAAAAAAACAGTGGTATATGTCTTATATATGTGTTTATTTTAAATGCACATGTAATCTAGTTACATCTTATGTAAGTAGTAGTATCCCTTTAACTATACATTGCGCAGGGACAGAACTGCAGCGTTTTTTCTGCAAGAAGAGCTCAGCTGGCCAAGGATAATGCATTGTTAAATTTATGAAGCTTTAACTCTTGCTGATTTAACAATGCATTATGCAGGACCAGCTCTGATCGTCTAGCAGGAGGGCCTCACCTATTGGGTCCCTGCGTAATGTATAGTTAAGTCACTCGATAAGATGGCAAATCCATCCCAACTCACTTGCAACTTATTTGTAATAACTATCTCCCACTACGTTGTCCTGGGCATCCAACTTCACCTCCACATAATTCCATGTTATTTTAGCACATTACAATTGCTTCTTGTGATTGGGAATCAAGTCCATGAGAGAGATCTACCAACACTGCACTTTTTTATTTTATAACTGTATTAGATTGCTATGTGCAAGAGGCTCAAAATGTATGTAAAAACAAATGATTTGCTGTCTCTTTTTGTTGTTATTATTATTAATTTCGTCTTTCAGTTGCTTTTGGCTTTGTATCAAGGCCAGGAGGCTAAATACAAGCCCTCTCGAGAGAGCCTTGGTACAACTTGAAAAAAAATTGAGTATTTTCATCAAGTGATAAAATGTCAATGCTCGTAAAAACCCATGTTGTCTTTTCTCCTCTAGTAAACGTTTTTTCAGCATTTGTGAATTAGCTTGTAAGAGCGCTGTGTCATGTGACCCCTTTTTTTTTTTTGTTTGAAGACAATTGTACTTTAAAGGATGTCTACTTTCGTTTGGCAAAGGCAGATGAGCTATGTTTGTTGTTCCCCCTTTTACAAAAAAAAAAAAAATCCTTCCCACGTGCTCCTATTTGGCAGCCATGTGGAACATAAGCTATAAGCAAAACACTCGACTGTATGTATCCTAACAAAAAAAAGTATAAAAAAAATAATCTTAGCACCGATTGCTACATACATTGTAATTGGGTTCATACTTGAGTTCGAGTTTCTGTTTTTAAAAACATCACACTACAATTTCTACATCTTTTTCATGTAGCTAGTGAGTGACTCTGCATTCCGAACTGACCAGATTTCTGGATAATGTATAGATCAAATGGTATTTTGAATTAGTAGTAAGTAGGTTTCACAGCCAGCCAATTGTTGAAGCTGACACGGTTTGGGACTATCCCTTGGTCTGGATATTCATACTATGGGATCTGGGACAGCGGTTTGCATATACAGATTGAGTATCCCTTATCAAAAATGCGTGGGACTAGTCCAATTCAGATAATGGATCATTTTTACCAATAAGATTTTTTTTAAACCCTCTCAGTACTCATGAGATACAGAAATATCAATACTAATACTGTTTTGAGCAAATAAATCACTGTAGCTGTGATGTGAGGCATCGTTGGCGTGTCAGGTCTGCACACGTGTCATTGTATTACCCTTTGTGGGCGTGGGGGAATCAGAGCATGCAGGGAAAGGCTATATCACAGCTTAAGGGGGCTGGACACTGAATACACTGTTGTGCGCTTGCGTTCTGACAGTTGTTTGTGGAATTTGCAACTTGTGGCAAGATCCCCAAATAATTTTTCATAAATGATTTATCTGGATAACATAAGGTATACCCAGCCTGTACTAAGAGGAGTTGTCACTTTAAGTGACGGCGCCTTCAAACACGTGTGGTTGTGCTGACACTGGGTTACCGGTCTGGTAGGCTTTATATGTAACTCTCCGGCTGCCGGGAATAGAATAACCATAACACGCAAGCCTGTATGTAGCAATCACAGAGAATTAAATGGCCCAAAATGGTAGCCCTCCAGTCTGTGTTTCTGCAAATAAGAATTGTAAGGTTCATCCCCTCTTTAAGAATGGCTTAATAAAAGTAAGTCTACATTTAATATGAACTTTGTTTTATGTCACCGACACACAAAAAAATAGTAAATGACTAATTAGATTCCCGTCTTCATTGCATAGTAAATGAATTGCCTAAATTATTTGTTAAAAAAAACAAAACAAAAAACACATGATCTTGAATAATCTTGCGTTCCAGGTGTGCGTGAAAGGATTCAGCACAATACTCTCCCTATATTACAAGGTCACTATGTGGGAGCCTTTATCTATTAGCGTTTGTTATTTTGTTTTTTTTTCGATTCGTACAACTAGGAACCGAATGGGAAAAAAAAAATGTTTGGCACAGATTAATAAACCACCTGGTGATAAAGGAACTGGCCGCAAGCTAGTGCCAGGATTAGGGAGGGCATCTGTACGATATGATATCCTCTTACCCTATTGGCAGTGTGGTGATAGGTGTTAATCTTTTGTTATCAAACTTTTAATTAGAAGTAAGGGGAAATGGCCTTGACACTTTGTAAAGTTCTGACGAGTTTTTCAGTTTAAAGACTGTTTTTTTTTTTTTTTTTATTCCAACGGTGTGGACAAAAGTATTGGAACACACCACTTAATTATTGAATTCAGGTGTTTCAATCAGACCCCTTGCCACAGGTGTATAAAATCAAACACCTAGCCATGCAGTCTGTATTTACAGACATTTGTGAAAAAATGAGTCATTCTGAAGAGCTTAGTGAATTCAAGCGTGGTACTGTGATAGGTGCCACCTTTGCGGTGTAAGCTTGTGTAATCTCTTCTCTGCTAGATGTTCCACGGTCAACTGTTAGTGGTATTATTGGAAAGTGGAAGGGTTAGGAGCAGGAGCAAGTCAGCCACAAAATAGAAGAGTGTGTAAAGTTACATAGTGGGGTAACCGAGTGCTACGCCGCATGGTGTGGAAAAATCGCCAATGCTCTGCTGAATTCACCGGCATTAATATCGGCACAAAAACTGTGTGGCGTGATCTCAGTGGAATGGGTTTCCAGGGCAGAAAAGCTGCATGCAAGCCTCACATCACCAAGTAAAATATCAAGCTTCGAATCGAGTTGTGTAAAGTACGCCACCACTGCACTCTGGAGCAGTGGAAAGGTGTTCTGTGGAGTGTATACTGTTTGAAAGTCTGGGTTTGGTGGATACCAGGAGAATGTTACCTACCTGACTGCATTGTGCCAACTGTAAAGTTTGGTTGAGGAGTAATATAGGGCAGTTTTTCTTGGGTTGGACTTTGGCCCCAGTTGACATTTTGAACAATGCTATGCCTCCAACTTTGTGGAAACATGTTGGGGAAGGCCCCTTTCTTTTCCAGCATGACTGTGCCCCAGCGCACAAAGCAAGGTCCATAAAGACATGGTTGGATGAGTTTGGTGTGGAAGAACATGACTGGCCCACTCAGAGCCCTGATCTCAACCCCATCAAACACCTGGGATGAACTGGAACGGAGATTGGGAGCCAGGCCTTCTCATCGGTGTCTGACCTCACAAATGCTCTACTGGATGAATGGGCAAAAAATCCCACATAAAAACTCTACTAAATGTGGACGGACTACATATTAATGTCTATGTATTTTAGTATGCTAGATAATAAAAGTCCCTGTTGGTGTAATGGTCAGGAGTCCCAATACTTGTGTCCATATAGATTATATTCTGTTGTAGTGCAGATATCAAAGGCTCAGTGGATGTAATTATTTGGGAAATACCTGGGGTTCACCGGGGTAGCTGGCTATCCGCCGAATTGGAGAATTAAGTCCTGACACTTTTGTTGACTGCATCTACAATAGCATTCAGCCAGCCATGCTGTCAGGTGACCTTCATATGAATTGTACTTCACGATACACTGGGGTTGTGGAGGTCTACACTACAGTACATGCTAACGATACACTGGGGTTGTGGAGGTCTACACTACAGAACATGCTATTTTTTTTTTTGTGAGCAGCAGCAGCTAGGGTTGCCACCATTTCTACAAACAAATACCGGCTTTGCTGGTGCCTGCATAGACGCAGCATTGACATCAAGCCAAGTGCGCTATCACTCTACCACCCAAGCTCCACCCCCTCTGATGTCCCGATCCCGATATAAAACATGGCGAAAAAAATGGGCTTTCATATGTAAGAAATACATCTAGGGGTCAACTCTTTCTTTAAAGTTGTCTGTGGTGTCTTCTCCTTATCACATCGCCTTGTGGTTAATTTGCATAGCAAAGCCACAGATGATGTCATAAACAGGAGACATTTTACTAACGCAATGTGTAGATTTTTTGATTTTTTTTTGTTTTAGCAATTTTATTCTCTATATTCCCGGTATGAATAATTATTATTTTACGTATCACCTTTAAGCCTTTTGTCCGCTCTTTCTCCTAAAGAGCACTTTTTTTTTATTTTTATTTTTTATTCTTTTTTTTTTAAACAAACCCTCTAGTCTTTCTTGCCAGGTGGGTTTCCCATCTCACGCAGCTGCACTCTTTCCAAACAATAATAATAATAAAAAAAAATTTTTAACCGCAATAAAAGTGTCAATAGGTAGACTATGGTAATCACCACAAGTCCCGAGTTGGGCGGAGATTACGAAACAACTAGAATACCAATTTAAGATGGAGAGAGGAATTTCACTTTACCAATCAAAAGACCTAAAAAAGGTAGAAAAATGGGATAAATGCCTAGAACTCCTAACTCGCGACTTGAGATGAAACATAGTAGACGCGTTTGAACTGTAGACCACTGATCTACATGAAATATGGTAAAATAAAAGGCGAACAGCGGCTAGATGGCTTTTGTGTCCCCCGTTTTTTCTCTCCTCGATCTCCATGGAAGCAAATGTTTTAGTAGTATGTCTTGTTAAATGTTTTGTAGATTTGAATGTCCTTTTATGTATTTTTATATGAGAGTGAAGATTATCACTATTTTGTTAATTTGTAATGTAAGAAATCGAATTATGATAATCTTCATGTCAAGGAGACTAAGCAAAGTGAAAATGCACAAGGATGAGTTGAAAATACACGACTTCACGGTTATTGTAATTTTTTTTTTAAAAGATTGCACACAGCTTTTAAAATAAACACAATCTGCCTTGTATTGCAGAGAACATGTACAATGTTTCCGAAAATGTCATCCACAATGGGAACTTTATTTAACATTAACATTATCTTTTTTTTTTTTTCCTCCCTCTATCTCTCTGTCTGCTAAATTATACTCCAGGCTGCAATGCAATCTGAATTTAAGGGTTGGCTCTGTAGAATACGGCTAATGCAAACCAAAAGTAGCTTTTAATCTGTTTACCTTTTTAAATAGCGGTGGGGAGACGAGCGGACGTTTCCGAATCTGGTTTATTTGGTTTGATGGACCTTTCTTCATTCTGTTTTGACTGTGCAGGCTCATTTCTGAATTGTTGAATGTGCGGATTTGAGTCCAGCGGAACAAACAAGAGATGGGAGTCTCGTGTCTCTCTCTCTCTCCTTTTCTATTTATTTAAACGTAAGCTTCACAACATAATTTAGAGACTAACGGGGGAATTATTCCCGCAGCAGAGTCTATGGTCCCTGGTAGTGCAATGAAACAGGTGCTAAGTGCATACATTTTAATTAAATATTCTTTCTGTTTTCCCCCAATAAAACAAGTCTTGACGAGGCATGTCTTGGCAGCTGCTGTCTGGACTAAGACACCCATCATCCCCATACTACTGCTGTTGCTAGGGTTAACACGGAGAGGTGCCTCTTTGACAGAAGGACCCCATCATCTGAACAGTGGGCTCACCTCCTGAGGTGTCCTGAGCCCTCCCCTTCTCCATTAACCCCCTCTTCACCCAGGCCAAGCAGAAGGGATGCTGAGGATGCGGATCAAGCCATTGGCTGCTGCTGTGAACTACATGTCCCATCATCCAACCAAGCAACCAAATATAGTTCCGCAAAACCGGTACCTTTGTAATTAATTCCCAGGATGCTTAGCCACCCACACAGTTCGTGTGGCAGGTGTGCAGAGGCAGGGACAGAGGTGTGCGCAAGTGGAGAACACAGTGCGGGCTAATTGGGGGAGATGAGAGAATAGGGGTACCGTGCAGTCTGAATTGAGATTCCCTTCTGATGGCAGATCTGTACGCAGCCTGTGCAAGACTAATAATGGGAAAGCTTATGTTTCATTATGTGTTTTTGCGAAGGCAGGCTTTTTTTTTTTTCCAGAATACAATTCCCAGTATCCTCAGCCGGTACCTTGCCTCACCTAGCATGCTGCACATCGCTCTTCCGAGATATTCTCTGTCATGATTATGTTTAGCAATCGATCTATTTCCACACCAGGCCCCTTGTTCTCTCTACTCCATTGTGAATGCTCTGCTATCGCCACTGTTATCCGCTCAGCATATTTCACGAAATAGCTCACGGACCGGAAAGTTGCTGACACGACTAGAAGTTTGTATTAGGACATTATGCTCTGTTCTTTTCTATGTGTTTATTGAACAGCTTTAAGGAGACGCTCGATTATTTATTTATTTTTTCTTTCACTTTTGCTTCTTTTACTGAAAAATAAAGGGTGGGTGTTTCGTAGAATGGGAAGAAAATGGCAGGTCGCAGTTTAAGATAATTGCCTTTTTATCCTCTGACCGGAACTCTCCACACTTCTTTTGTGAAGAAAAACTTTGGGGTTCGCATGAAAACTGATATAAAATGATGAAATACAGTGAAGACGTTGACAATAGGTTAGAAATAATAATTGGGATTGTAAATAAGGTCAGTTTTATTGGTTGTATAATCAGCACAACAATTTTCAGCTTAATAATATATACATGGCCTGCTGGGTGGGCAACCCTAGTTGTGATGTGAGGCCTCCATGGAATGGACTTGTTTGTCCAGCACATCCTACAGATGCTCGATTGGGTTGAGATCTGGGGAATTTGGAGGCCAAGTCAACACCTTGAACTCATTGTTGTGTTCCTCAAACCTTTCCTGAACCATTTTTGCTTTGTGGTAGGGAGCATTATCCTGCTTAGAGAGGTCAGTGCCATTATGGAATACCGTTTCCATGAAAGGGTGTACATGGTCTGTAACAATGCTTAGGTAGGTGGTACATGTCAATGTAACATCCACATGAATGGCAGGACCCAAGGTTTCCCAGCAGAACATTTGCCAAAGTATTACCCTGCCTCTAACAGCTTGCCACCTGTGTATATATAAAGTTTACAGTTGGAAACTACTGTGCTGATTAAAGAACCAATAAAATGGTCCTTCTATAACACCTAAATCGTTATTTCGAAACTTGTCAACATCGTGACTGTATTTCCTAGTCCTTCTACAACTCCTTTGCTACATGGTTTTGTGGATTAATTGCAGTAAATATGTAAAAGTGTAACGGCCATCCATCCAAGTCAACATAAACATTGCTTATGCTGTGAATAAACAAAAAGAAAAATTACCTATACACAGTGTTAGCAAATGCATACAATAAGAGAAATGTATGTTTTAAATGTGTCTGTGGAGTCTCCTGTCTATGACATGACCTTTGGCTTGATATGCAAATTACATATTCCCCATTGAAAAGTAGTTCATTTCTAAGCCAGAGATGCCATAGTCATGTTTAAAACTGATTTTTCTGATTTTATGCTAACACAATGTATAGATCATTTTTCAGACATTTTTATTCTCTATAGTTACAGTATCACAGGTTTTTTTTTAAGGATTTCAAAAAAAAAAAAAGATTATTATATAATGTATTCTTTGCAACATCATATTATAGTACATACATGGGTTTTATGAATTATTTCTGTCCTATTAATGGCAAAAATCCATGTTTCATAGTATAGGGTTCTTCATATAGCTATGAGCTCCTAAATGAACATTGTAACATATTCATTCAAGTATTTGACAAGCATAAAAACATAAAAATACAATTTCACATGCCAGGTGCACATTGGTTTATTATAAGCAATAGTAATTATTACCCATGTAATTAAAGAGGTCTCTAAATTTACATGTTTACCTGCACTTGACTGTTTTAAATTACTACAAAGATTTGAAAATCAAATGTCACCGAGGTTCGTTAAAGGCATATTAATATTTAATGCGTCCTCATGTAAATTGAAATTTATATCCGTTATTTATTGTCACGGATAAATGGCATGTTCTTTAAATTAAACGCGTGTAACAGAACATTTTAACCTTTTTTTTATGGTTGCAAAAGGACTGGATGTTTTTTTTTTTTTCTCACAATAGCCATGGTTATCTGTGAGTTTATTAATCCCAGCGGATCTAGATTCACTTCCCAAAGATGTTGACTATTTTGTATTCAGATGTTTTGTTTGGTAAATATAGCAGATCATAGGGTCAACTGGAGTAGTAGATTCGAAAAAAAAAAAAAAACCGGTAGTGATCTCGAATTGGCATGATAATCGGTCAATGTGGCCGTTTTTCGGGCTGACATTTTGAAAGACAAAAACTAGCAAAAGGCCTTGGTTTATTTCGGGAGGCCCTTGGCTATTACGAAAATAGTAAGTAGAAGTCAATGGGAGGACATTGGCTATAGCCGGAAATAGCCAAAGTCGCCCAGAAATCCGAAAATTAAATACAATTTAAATCTGTAAAAAAATAATAATACTAATAAACCTGAAACATTCATTAAATGCATTAAAAGCATTTAATATAAAATTATTTTTGATTAAAATGTAAAAATACTTATATTAATGCATATATACAAACATAATATATATTGTTAATATATTCTATTTGTATAAAAATATTTTGTTGTTTCTAATATGTTTACTTTAATTCTTCTACACTTCTGTGTTCAATTACCTAGAATCTGGGTAATCGAACTGCCTGAAATTCAGAATTTCCACTGATATCAGGCCAACTCAGGGGTGGTTCAGTCTTGTGGGAGTAAACAAAATCCCCTGGATTTCCAATGTGGCCTTTTTTTTTTTTGCAATAAAAAAAGGTTATAGTATAAAAATATAATTTGGGATTTGAGAAGCTAATATCGAACTTGAACTGAATATTAAAGCCCCCATGCCTTACTTAGTCCTTGGTGTCCTCTTAATTTAGTAAATTCGTATGCAGGACATGAAACAAAGGATTCTAACATTATCTCAAATCCTAATGTGCAATTTGGGATATGTAATGTACTGTAATGTACATGTAATGTAATAATGTATATGTAATGAACCTGTTTACAGATTAAACCAAACATATGTAAAGGATTACACCTTTTCTGAGAGTTGTTTTTCATGATTACTCTTCCCATCTAGAGAAAGCTGACCTCATCAAGAGGAGAGTTCATGAGATTTTACTTATAGAGAAGCCCTTTCAGAAGCCCTTTGTCACCTA
Source organism: Pelodytes ibericus (assembly GCA_036172795.1). Lineage (NCBI taxonomy): Eukaryota > Metazoa > Chordata > Amphibia > Anura > Pelodytidae > Pelodytes > Pelodytes ibericus. The sequence goes on from CM069860.1 coordinate 203,297,636, forward strand.
GTGGAGGGAGCAGTAATTGCTCCTCTGCAGCTCAACCCCTTTTTAACTGGTTGTCCGATCCCTTTTCAGAAGTCCCAACCCTTTGTGGTTTCAGCTCTACCTTTTTTGGGGGAGGGGAGATCTCCAAGCTACTGTTCCACTAGTATTCCTAAATATGAGCATCTAGCTTTGAAACACATTGGGTTAATATGTATAAAAACTCCCGCACTGAAAAATTACGAGGATTTTAAAAAATGTGCAATCGTTGTTTGATAAGTATAATGGCGATTGTGCTTTTTTTTTATAACTCAGACACTTTGCAGTGAGGGAGAGAGGGACCTTCGTCAGACTGTGTTTGGCAGAGGTTCCCCACACAAATCAGGCATTTTCCGCTCCTCAGTTTTTTATACATAGGCTGCTCCAGCGCAATGAACGCTGACACAACCTAAATGTACGCATTCAGCATATATAACACAGACTCCCATAAGTTTGCCGTATACATTGGTGCTCACAACGATTGCGCCAGTATTTGGCACAATCTGCATGTGCGCCATGTTTATACATGTCCCCACTGTGTTTTTGTTACCCTCCAAATTAATTCTGTTGGTCACATCAGCCACCATGGCATACATCCTCAAATGTCCAAGTGTAACTTTAGATTCCTCCAATTTTAGCTTATTCCCAAATGGCTCACACGGTATATCCAGTGGAGGCTTCTTAGGAGCGGCCTGTTGCAAGTACAGATACAGTTAACATTCAGTTTCCTGCGAATGCTCATTTGGTTAAGCACAATCCCCAAATGATGTTGTAAATGAATCTTGCAGGCTGATGGTTTGTGAATGCTTTATCTCTCCCTTTATTGCCAGCAGTTAGGGGATGTGAGGAGTGAGGATGAACAATGCTAAATGTGTAGCGTTCCATTTATAAGCCTTTTAAAACAACGAGACATACATTTTCTTGTGGATTTCCCAAGTGGAGCTACATTACAAAATCCCACCTGAAGTGTGACCGGCTACATTGTAATATTTATAAAGCAGGACAAGGCTCTCCTTACAGTGCTTCTTCCCTGATTTAATTCAATTCTTTCTTCTAATCTTGTGTTTTTCTAAACGAGAACCACAGCCACTGTATTTACACATCTGTGTCGTGTTCCCGTTAAGAAAGTTAGTTTATGGAAATGCACGATTAGAAGACCGCTAATTGTGACTACAGCATGTTTAGGATTATTTATTTGTATTGATCTTGATGATGACAAACATTCCCAATATTTCTCATTTTAATACTGATATGAGGGCCTGTTCTCTAGACTAACACCTCCCCAAAGAAAAAACGACAAAATAGGAGAACAGTCAATGAGTTTGGGCTGAGAAGTTGACCCAGAGTCCGGGCAATCACCTTTCAAGCCCGGAACTATTGTATCTGGTGGGATGATGACCATGGAGTTGGAAGAGGGAACCTAGTGGCAGGGAATTCAGAACAGATATGGAGACACTCCACCTTATGGTTGGTTTCTTGTAATAGGTTCCTTAGGGTAAGCATAGGGGCTGGTTCAAGGTGCCATATTGGCGCTGGAGTAAGTCCTGGGTGCTGGAGTAAGTCCTGGGTGCCTTCTGGGTTCGGAGGTAACTCCTGGGTGCCTCAAAACCTAATGCCTATTTAACGTAATATCATGCCTGTTATAGAGGGCGTGACAGAAAATGTATTGTTACATTTAATGCCGCATTGTGCAAAGCTTTAGGGTCACTGAACTGGTTAACTCCAATTAATAATACTAACCAACCTCATCAGCACCTTTTATTTAATCAGACAATATCACCGCCGCCGCACCTTGTGAGAGCGTAGTGTAGCACCTAACAATGTATTCTTTAAATAACTCCCGAGCAATCCTCAATTTGTGTTGCCACCTTTACAGTTGAGATGACATAGGGTGAATAATTAGCCTTTCTTATTTTTTTTTATTTCTGTGGCGTTCCGGAAGAGATGCTGAGGTTGTTAACATGTCGATCATGTCTACAGCACTTGGCACCAGATCTAGACAAAGAGACATTTAAAATCCAAATGCCAGGCTGGTTTGACTAAATCTCCAGCTCTGGCTAAAGTACATTTTAACGTCCTCAATACAAGTGAGTATAATAAACAGCGGACCCTTTCGGTGCTTTTCTAGCCATGTTCCATCACCGGAACTCTTAAAACCTTTTGCGATTTTATAGATGATAGTTATATTATTTATAAACGTAACATATCTCGGCGCTCTACAAATATATCATGTAACTGCATCTGTGTTTTTTTATTTTATTTTCCTGTATACTATTAAAAATTCTGTACTTTCTTTTTTCTTTTCAATGTAACATTTTGCCGTCTGGATATGGCAGGGAGTAAGTTTTAAGTAATACGAAGTGACCCCTTGTTTCAATTCCCAAGGCTGCTCGTTTTTTATTTTTTTTCTTCTTCAGTTTTTCTGCATACCGTGGGTGCAAACATGCCCCCTAGTGTTATCCTTAATTACTGTTCCACTACGAATCTGCGGTGTACAGAAATAAACTATATTGTATTGATTACATAGAGTAGGCATGTCACATGTGTCTAATGTAATTATCTATATGTATGGAAGTTTCATAAGATATATATATACAGGGCCGTTCTTTACGTGATTGTCTGTTGATTCAACCACGCTAAATCCTTGTAGAATGTTTTACAACCATTGCAGGAATAATAGAGTAACTACATTCATGTTAAAAATAACCCCATATTAATCGTCTGGATGGAGCGCGTTCTTTGAAAGCTGAAAACGTTTTTTGTGGGGTTTTTTTTGATTTTCAGACGTCACTTCTTAACACATTTACCCATTAACATTGTGCTCGACTGGATTATAGATTTAGGGGGGCTTTCACGAAACAGGGAATTTCTGCGAATTCAAAAGGGAATTTCAAAATACAAGCCAAAGTAGACGAGTTGGAAAAATTCTCCAGTGCAGCTGACTTAAGGAGAATTTTCCAACTCGTCTTCTTTGGCTTTTAGTTTGAAATTCACTTGTTAATTCCCTGCAGTTCCCCTTTTTTTTTTTTTTTAAACAATAAAAAAATACATGGTTCCTCTCAGAACACATCAAAGCGGTACTTTAGTGAGATCCCATGGATCCATGGATCTTGGGCCTTGTGTTATAGAGGGGATCACCTGTGTTACTAAAATATCTTTACAAAGCTGATTAGTTTAGAGGTTTAGAGTTTTTTTTTTTTAAAGTTCTCTGTTTAGGTGACTAGTTCACTTTAACAATTTCAAACCTGGCCACATTCTGAAACTGACCTCACGCCAGCTCTCCTCTTCATGGTATGCTTGGCGTCACATGCCGGTGGATGTCTTGTGACCCACTTTCTCTCTGAAACTAAAAAGCAGGATTTACGATGGTGACAAAAGTTATACAAACAATACTTTTTTTTTTTTTTTTAACAGAATTTGTAATTCTGTTTAACCCCTTCGCGACCTTATGACGAGTTAACTCGTCATCCTTATGACGAGTTAACTCGTCATAAGAGCCGCAGCATTAGCGACCTTATGACGTGTTAACTCGTCATGCAGTCTAGCCGGCGGTGCGCTCCGTGTGCACCGCTAGCTAGTCTGCAACGGGTCCAGGACTAAGCCTCGCACCGGAGGCAAAGCTACTGGACCCGATCGGTGGATTTCCGGGCATGTGATCGCTGTGATAACGTGATCACCGCGATTACATGCAAATTAGATGGCAAAGTCAGTGTGTTCACACACTGACTTTGCCTCTAATTCACTCTCTGTGCTTCACGTTCTTATAGTGAAGCACAGAGAGTGACCTGTAAGTATAAATAAATAAATAAAGACGGTTGTATGAGGTAAAAAAAAATAATAACCCTTTCATTGCTGATCACAGTTTGTAACTGTGATCAGTTTCCTTCCACTTTATGGCCCTCATTTAGTTATTTTTTTTCAATTTTTTTTTTTTTTTTGTTGCAATTTACATAGTTTTTTTAATAAATACATGTAATTGTAATAAATTTATTTAATAACATTTAACCCCTGCATGCCTTTTGCATGATTTTTATGGATCTGACATCGCACTCTTCAGAGTTTTTTTTAATGTTTTTTTGGTTTAGGGGGGTTTGGGAACCAATATTTTTCTTTTTTATTAGTTAGTTAATTAGGTGGGATAAGTGGGTTAGTGTTGCACTAGTTGTGTAGCTTATTTTTGGGAAAATAATGGGGATAAACTTTTTTCCCCCCAAAATTTCCTCTTTTTATATGTATTTTTTAATACTAAAATGTAAATCATTTTTATGTATAGGGTATCAAAAGAACTCTAACTCTAAGAGCTCTAACTGTCCTTTAAAAAACAACATATAACTTGTATTTTTGCATTAAATGAGAGAGAGGAAAATTATGTTTAAAAAAAAAAACGCATATTAAAAATTGAAAAACGCTCGGGTCTTAAAGGGTTAAAAGATTTGTAATTCAAAGAAAAAGGAGCAGAAATATAGCAGAGTTCTAGAACAGGGGTAGGAAACCTTCGGCACCTCATATAGACGTCACCTCCCATTGTGCCCTTACAGCTAATGCTGGCTAAAGATATGCAAATTAAAACCTAAATAGTCTTTTTTACCGTCGATGTAATGGATAAAATAAATATTGAAAATAATCTAAAACATTGTGTTTGCAAAATTGCAAGCAAATGTCTCAATTAATTGATTTTTTTATTTTTTTTATTTACAATAAGTGTCTGTGAAGTCCCTGTTTCTGACATCATCGGGGGCCTGAATGCAGATGAACTGCTTTTCTACAGGAAATGTGTAATTTACATATTAGGCCACTGGAGACTCCAGACACATTTTTCTCATAATTCAGGAGTTTGCTTGCAGTTTTGCTAACACTATGTATAGAACATGTTCAATAATGTTTTATTCTCCACATTTACAGCAAAACCGATGTTCAGGTGATACAGTCCGTTTAACTACTTTTCAGCGAGAAATTAAGTGTCATCACACAGAAGGATCAGTCAATTGCATGGCAGCCTCGTACTCTGGGACTGAAAGAGTCCTATGCTTATGAGACCTTTTAGGGGCAATGAACTGCAGAGACATTATCTTTAGAAATACAATTTTTTTTTTTTCATTTTCCAGCCAACAAACATATACCGTATTTGCTCGATTATAAGACGAGGTTTTTTTTAGAGCAAATGCTCTGAAAAATCCCCCTCGTCTTATAATCGAGGTCTTCTTATAATCTGACCTCAAATTGAGGTCAGATTATAAGACATGGATCCAGGTCCCCAGCAGAGCTGCAGGGGACCTGGATCCCCCTCTCTAGCAGCAGGGGATGTCTGCGCAACGAGCGCAGACTCCCCTGCTTCCGCCCGGCACGACCGCCGGGGCTTCTGTGAAGAAGCCGGGTACTTCCGCTTTCGTCACAGAAGTCCCGGCGAGCGTGCCGGGCGGCAGCAGGGGAGGTCTGTGCTCATCGCGCAGACATCCTCTGCTGCCCCACTAGCCACCAGGGTAAATCGGACAGCTGTCCGTCATAATAGACTGCCGTGTCGGGCAGCATGGAGGATGTCTGCAAGTATCGTGCAGACATCCCCCGGCTGCCCCCACTAGCCACCAGGGATTGAGGTACAGGTAAGGGGGGGGGGGGACAGAGAGACAGGGGGAGGGAGGGGGGCAGAGAGACAGAGGGGAGGGAGTGAGGGAGGGGGGCAGAGAGACAGGGGGAGGGAGTGAGGGAGGGGGGCAGAGAGACAGGGGGAGGGAGTGAGGGAGGGGGGCAGAGAGACAGGGGGAGGGAGTGAGGGAGGGGGGCAGAGAGACAGGGGAGGGAGTGAGGGAGGGGGCAGAGAGACAGGGGAGGGAGTGAGGGAGGGGGGCAGAGAGACAGGGGGGACAGAGCAGGAAGGGGGGGAGAGACAGAGAAAGGGGGGCAGAGAGAAACATGTGGGGGGGAAGAGACAGGTGAGGGGGGAGTGGGGAGTGAGACAAAGCTGGGGGAAAGCTGAAAGAGAGAGGCAGCATTGGCACATAAAAAGAAATACACACAAGAAATGCATTTTTTTTATATAATATTTTATTAAAAAAGCAATTTACATGTGAATATATACAAGTTTAACTTTTTTCCTATAGGGTAGTCTTATAATCAGGCTTTTGTTTTTTTTCCTAAAGGAATATCCAAAGTTTGGGGGGTCGTCTTATAATCGAGCAAATACGGTAAATGTATATGTGGTAGAGAGGAAGTGATGTAACAATAAAAATAAGTATTTTTATTGGGTTAATATCTTCTTTCATTATCAAAGTTGTTACTTTCAAAAAGCCTGTTTTTAAAAGTCAATTTGAATAGGACATAAAATTATTATGGAATAAAATGGCTACAGCACACTACTATGTCTGTCTAGCTGTATGTTTGGAAGACAAGCATAAACCCATGAGCCAATCTATCATGTGTGTACAGAAGATATTAGAGTAATATATATAGTTAACTCCACACTGCCCAAACCATACACCAAGTTCTATTTAGCAGAAGACCGACCACTTTGTTGAGCTATGTCGGAGGGGGGTGGGGGGGGGGGGGGGGTTGACTGACTTAATTTAGAAACAAGGGCTCTTTGTTTTAGGCGGTGAGTGGCTTGCGAAATCTTTGCAGTTATCAGTGGGTTAACCAGAGAACAGGAGCAGAGTCGTAATTGGCCTATTTAAGAGTATTTTGCATGTGAATGGTGCGTTAGTGATGCATTACGAAGTCTGTTGTGAGTGACATGGTGATTAGAATTTAGATTAGGGAAAACACGTTCTGTACTTTATCAAGTACAGTAATTAGTTCAGTCGCTAAAAGTTGATTACAAGTAAAGATAAAGTTAGATTTTGCTTTTTGGGGTGGGTGCGTAATTTTTAAATTTTCCTGTTTTTACATGGTAAATTTGTTACTAATATCAGTGATGGTATCTGCAGCCACTTTATTACACACAACAGCAATTAAGAGAGCAATGTATGCCATGCTAGGTGTCACCGAGGGACGAGTATATCAAGGCGAAGTTCCAATGTAACGTTTAGAACCTTGAGCTGTTTCTTCTCTTTGATAGTGTCTTCCTCAGTTGACTTTTTGGTTAATGCGGTCAGTGGAATGTGGATGATTCCTTTTTTTTCCTGTTTTTCTGTTTCTTTTTTTGCGTAGATAACACTGCAGGTTTCTTTCTTTAATTTGTAGCTTTCGTTTACGATCCCTGCACCTGTTTTGGTTCTGATCACATTTCGCTAATTTGGGGGATCCTCACGCTGCTATGTGGGTCGATCCCGCGTTAGAAATTGATTAAACTCTTTTGACCAACTGAATACTGTAGTCTGTACAATGGAGAAGACACTGGTGACATATTGAAAGAAATATGGGGAGCTCCTCCTGCTTTTTGTTTTTCTTTATACCTTTGGATCTCAAAGGGTTAATTATATAATATATATATATATATATATATATATATATATATATATATATATATATATATATGAGAGAGACAGATATTTGTGTATAGTTTTATTTATATGTTTGTGTACTTATATACACTACTGTTGAAAAGTTATTTGTCTTTTTTTCCATAAAAACATACACATGAGGAAATACAGGTTGACAAGGTTAGACATAATGGTTTAAATTCTACAGGATAAAGGACGGTTTTATTGGTTCTTTAATCAGCACAACAGTTTTCAACTGTATTCTCTCTCTCTCTCTCTCTCTCTCTCTCTCTCTCTCTCTCTCTCTCTCTCTCTCTCTCTCTCTCTCTCTCTCTCTCTCTCTCACCGTTAAATCATTCAGCTTCTTGGAATCTTGAATACATATATTTTAGTTTTATTTATTCATTTTTGTTGTTGGGATTTATCTCTTGTTAACATTTGTTGGAAGTTTTTTTGGTGTTTTATGTTTTGATACATTTAGATAAAACCCCACACATGGCTTATACTGGTATCATGAAAAAACCAAAACAATAACATTAAAAAATATATTGGGGGCTATTTATAAAAGCTAATTTCTGGTGCAAAGATCTAAAAGGGATCTAATCAGCAGGAACATATCATTGGTTTTCAGGGTGACCGAACAACTTCTAGAACCCTACAACTGACCTTTAATCCACCCCCCCCCCCCCCCCCCCCAATGTATTTTTTCTTCGTCTTTTCAAATGAAAAGCTTGAGTTTAATTATTTTCTTTTTATAACCAGTGGAGAGAGAGAGAGAGAGGGGTGGAAACTGGATACATTCTATTTAGTATTATATATTTTTTATGTTTTTTTTTTTTTTTTAGCAAAACCTTCTTGGTGGTGACATGGACATGGGGAATTCAGAGACACTGTCACCGACTAAGCCCGGCTCTCAGTACTATCCGTATTCTAGCAATAACCCCCGACGGAGGCCTTTTCACAGCAGCTCAATGGGTGAGTATTGTGTGACCCCCCCCCCCCCCCCCTCCCTGTATGGGGATAATTCAGTCAGCTGTGCCCATGACCCCTAATTCGTCAGGCCCACCTTCGTCAGCATATCACAGGCCCTTTGACATTGATTTCCTTTACGGTCTGGCATACATACAGATCCATATGCACCTCTTTAGGTATTCAGATACTTTGGGGTCTATTCACTAAACAGTGAAGGAGGACAGTATGTTTCAAAAGAAGAAAAACTACCACAACAAGAGGACACAGTCTTAAATTAGAGGGGCAGAGGTTTAAAGTAATATCAGGGAGAGAGAGAGATAGAGTAGTGTATGCATGGAATAGTCTTCCAGAAGAAGTGTAAACATTCTATAGATTGTTCCCAGCTATCTCAGTGCGTCATGAGATGTCTATTCTTGTTGTTGTGGATTTGAGGCCTGAATTGGTTTCTTGTATTCATTTTTATTTAAAAAAAAAAAAGAGAGGGTTGTGGACGCATGTAAGAGCCTTCCAACAGAGATGTTAGAAAAGTCTAGCCTGACCAAAATAAATACACTTATTAAGGGATGAGGAATTTACAGCAGTTAGAAAATTGGACCGAATATAGATACAATTGTGACTAGTTAAAAATACTTTATTTAAATTAGTATCATTGGGGGGAATCTTTCCAATGACTTTCCAAAAAATCTAATGACTTTTCCTAGTTCTGTGAATAAATCTTTTATATAATCGAACAGCCAAAATCAGACTTAAAAAAATATACTTTTCCTACTCTTGATTTTATTGCCTGATTTTTGCATTTTCAGTTCAGTTTTTGTGTGCAGATGTATTATAAGTATCGTTTGAAGTTTTATATACATTTCTAAGAGTGGAGCAATCAGAAGGTCCTTTTGTTTCCATGCTCATTGTTCCAGTTTTAGAATTCGGCCGCAGAAGGGATCCTGTAAAATTTAACAGAAGATAAAAAAAAAATGGTTTGGCCCTAAAATCTGTATCCTTAGTTACTTGTTTTTCTTGTATAAGGTAGAATTATTCCTGATTCCGTGTGTGCCTTTGGGGTGTGTCTATCACTTGGATTGTCAGCACACTTCTTGTTACAATTACTGCAGGGTTAAAGTTTTGTAAACAAGCATAGCCCTGCCCACTTCTTACATTCCACTGACATACGAAATACAGCAGTATGGATACTGTATCGTTCTGAATTTTTTTTTATGTGCAGTTTTTTTTTTTGTAATGGGTTTATACTCCACCCTTACAATTTGCTTTTATTCATTTTTTTATCAGAGGTGCAGGCAAAGAAAGTTAGAAAAGTCCCCCCAGGGTTACCATCCTCAGTAAGTACAACGTATCCTCTATTTATTTATTTATTTATTTTACCGTTGCAATGAAAGCTGTTCACTGAAAAATGTTCCCCACGTTAATTTGTGTTAGTGTCATGCTCTCCAGTCTTACAGGAATTATTCGGTGATGTTTTACGGCTTTCTATATTGTTCTTTTTGCATGATATCTCATGTGGACTACTATGGTTCTTGTTCACGTAATGCCGGATTTTCTGTTTTGGCAGCTGTATAACATGTGGTCAAATGGATGTGAAATGTTATATAGTTATAGAACTATATGTCTTGAAAAACTAGGGTTGCCACCTGGTCAGTATTTCACCGGCAGGCTGGTAAGAAATTGGGTTGAGGCCAATGTTAAGTCTACGGAGCCACCAGATAGGCCGGTATTTTTTTTAGTAGAAAAGGTGGCAACCCTATTAAAAACAGAAAAAATAATTATACTTTAAGTACTTAATGTTAGCAGAAATGCAAGCAAAATTAGGAAATTAACAGAACAATGTATTTAACATGTGTCTGTGGTGTCTACTGTTTATGACATCACCTGGGGCTTGGGGAATGTGTCATTTTGCTTATCAAGCCACAAGGTGATGGAATAATAGTGGCGACTCCAGAGATACATTTAAAACACATTGCTTGCAATTCTGCTAATGCAATGTTTAGATGGTTTTCTTTTTTCTTTTTTATTCTGTACATAGTGTATATGGTGCTTGGGTTATGGAGTACCTTTTGTATCTTTGTGTACTGTATTGGGAACAATTTTCATCCGCTATATCCATCTGTTATATGCTGAGGTTATGTTTAAAAAGTGTGCTAAGGTGTGTTGAGTCCTCTTGGTCCTCTATATAAGAATATTTATTACTATATTTAAAGTAGTGAATTTTATATGAATCTATAAATTCTGTAGGAGAAGTAAGTTTTGGCTACATTTGTATATTTAGGCTGTTGATTTGGTTGTCTCACCAGCTTTGTATTGTGTTTTTTTAATATGTTTGTCTGCTCTTTTTTTTTTTTTTTGTATTGTAAGTAGACTTGTCTATATTGAAAGGAAAGACCCTGGGTAAAGAGCATGATGGGAGCTGATCTTTCATTCACTTGTTACCCTTGCTCGGATTACCTCACTCCGGTCACTGAAAGCAACGTTTATTAATTGATTTGCGTGGCGCGCCTAATTAACACGATGGGTAGAGCAGTGAAGAGGGGAGGAGACGGGATGACGTAAGCATGTCCGCTTCGAGAGGTGGGGCCAGTAGTGTATCTTCCACAAGGCAAACAAGTCACTCGCCTAGGGCGGCACTTTGCCAGAGGGTGTTAAAGCAAACTTCTGGTGCTTCAGAAATTTTCGCTCCCTCCCCCGCTGTTTAGCAAACTTGAGCTCCTTCCAATTAATCGGGGTGATGGGGCCATGTAATGGACGTGGTGGGAGTACTTTATGTAATGGGAGTGATGGGGCATTTCGTGTGTATGCAATGTGGGTGATGAGGGCATGTAATGGGGTCATTGGGCATTTAATGTGTGTGCAATGTGGGTGATGGCGCATGTAATGGGGTGATGGGGCATGTTGTGGGGGTGCAACGTGGTTGATTGTGCATGTTGTAGGTGTGCAATGTGGGGAGCAGCACAAAACCAAAATACACCACTGGGTGGGACACTGTGATACACTGAGCGGTAAGCAGCGTGTTCCAATGAATTCCGAGTTCAAAGTGTCAAGTGCTCTGTTGAATGTCCTAGGCTAAATCGTCGAAACAAACAATTAAGGGCTAACTGAATAATGCCACGAGAATAAAATACCACAAAAGTTTTCCTTCTTTCTCTTTCCCCGCTATCCAGCAGCCTACCTATCATCCAGCAAGGGAAATACACATATGTGTGTTCCTGTTTTTCCCTCTTTTTTAAAATAAATCGTTTATCTGCTGGTCTGAAATTAGGGGCAAAAATTCGGAAATACATTTTTCCATATATGCATTAAATATAGTCGCTGTGTCTAATCATGTGTAAGACATGATAGATTAAATGCAAAGCATATATGCTGCTTTCTAAGCAATTGAGACAGGCCAATAAGGAAAGTAGGAATTGCTATATATCAGTAGCGCCAATAAGTGGGATAATCTGCAGACTCTACTGAAATATCTAGGCCGATATTATTGCTGTACAAAAACCGCAACGGCCAATGGCAATATATTATTAGACCAGTAAAAACCTGATAAAGGACTGTGCCTTGGAGCAAGATAGCGGGAAATGTTGATTATAATTCTCGATCCTTTTTATAAAACAAAACCTTGAGACTTATTGGAAAAATGGTTTCTCGCTTTTTTTTTTTCTTCTCCTTATTCCAAAACGATTCTCTTACTGGTGCCTGGTGGTGTACTGAATTGGGATTACATGTATTGACATACACAGGGGAGATCTAGAAGTGTGAAGAGTACGGAGTGTCACCCTGTAACATACTGCTCCACCAGTGCCTCCTAATTGAAAAGGCATAAGGCACAACAAATGAAAGGATTTTTTACATTTTTTTTATTTGGCCGATCTATGGAAAAGGGGCTCTGTTTGAGCAAAGGAAACTCCAAATTACTGTGGTTCAAAGGTGAGGAGAGAGGAAGAGGAAGGAAGAGAGAGTGACCCCCTGGTATTAAGATATTAGAACTTATATCATTTAAATATACGTATTAGAATTTCAACAAGGTCACGTAAAATAGAACTCTCTGCAAGAGCATTGGAGGTAAAACGAGGATTTCTGTCAACCCTTACAGAAATAAACTATTTTGTAAATTGTACTGTTGCTTGCTGTGGGACGGGAGTGGGATCAGAATAAGAGAGTAAGAGAGGAACTTTTCCCTTTTTTTTTAATCTCGGATATGGCCTTAAAATGGCACAAAAGATAAAGAAATTAGTAAGAAAAAGGTCAAAAACAAGACAAAAGAGTTTTGGTCTATTTTTCATCACAATCTTGTTCTGACACTACCTTGAGACAGTTGGAAGCGGTTCGCGCTTTACTTTTGGATTATAATTTGGATTTTAGACATCTATCTTATGCTAGAATAGACATGATTTGGGGAAATGTACCACTAGTGGAGAATGTTAAAAAGATGTCCCTTGGTCAGTATTATGATCTGTGAAACTGAAGAACTATATAGAACTAAAAAAGTAGGACTACTTGGAAACGAACTTGGAATATATAGAAAAAGAGAATAACCCTAGAGATACATCCCATATAAATAACTGGTGACCTTTAAATCTACTATAAGGGGTCAATTGATTAAATTACACAGACGGTAAAAAAAGCAGGGGTAATTTGTCGACTATGTACAATCATTTTTGTAAGTTGTCAACGTATAATAAAAGAAGTCTCTCTAGGGAAAAATATAATGAATTCATGGAAATTCAAGAAACTCTTAGAAAGAACTACTAAGAAATACCCTTAAAATTAGATACTATGGAAGAGGTAGTAGTTACCGACGATAACATATAATGGGCTGTATAATCTCCCTGTAGACTCACCTATTGAAGACATTTATCTCTCAAAGTATACATTTCCCAAAATTACACAAGATCATCAAAATAAATTAAGCTGTCCCATACTAGAAGAGGAAGTGGATTTAGTTATTTTTAAATTACTTAAACAAAAAACACCGGGTCCCAACGGGTTCACTAAGTTGACATTTGACAGACTCCTTTAATGATATTGTAACTGTGGGCTCGTTCCTCGCTGAGATAACGAGGGTGAATATTATCCCAATTCTCAAGCTGGGGAAAGATACCTCTGTGGTAGGAAGTTACTGATCTGTTTCTGGATTATGTTGATATTAAACTTTTAATCTACTATTTTGGCTAGTAGATTGAAGGCTATCCTGAGTTTTGTAATATACCTTGGCCAGATAGGGTTCATGCCAGGAAGATCCTCTACAAATAATACAAGACTTTTAATTAACTTCTTGGACCAGGCCAATAAGAAAGGAATTCCATCGGTAGACGCGGAAAAAGCATTCATTTTAAATTTTAGGAGCTGTTCACTTAGGAAATATAGTATAGGGGGCTGGATGCAGCTGGTAACTATGTGTTTATATGTTAACGCAAGGATACTTGGGCAAAATATCTGCTCTGAGTGGTGTCCATTGGGCAGTGGGACTAGACGGGGGTGCCCCCTGTGCCCATTGCTACATGGCATGTCAGGGGAGTCATTGGTAATAAATATAAGAAAAGAAGTGACTCTAAAATAGTTCAATTCCATACTACAATTAAAAATATTAAAATGAATTGATATGCAGATGATACCCTGATTACAATAACTGGCCACTAGTTTCACGTGAGTAGCTTATGTTGGCTATAGACAAATATAGAAGTTGTCCAACTATAAAATTAATATTAACATGACTATTCTTATGGATATAAATATAAGAGCCAAAATGAAGGATCAAATTAAGATATGATGTGCGAGATTTGGAGATTAGATCGTGGGGCAGATTTAATGCAATGGACGCATTCGTCATACCAAAGTGGATTTGTTTGTTTCAGATGCTTCCCCTGAGTGTTCCCAATTATAGAATAGTAGGGTGGTAAGGTTTATATAGTCTTGTCTATATTGTGCTTTGATGGAATTAAAGCGTATTAAGAATATGCTCCCCTTAGTCTTCGCAGTAGCTAAGAAATGAAACATTAAAACAACAGGACAGCAATCGCAATAATAACCCAAAGAAAGTTTGTAGGTTTAAGGAATATGAAAACGGCAATAAAATAAATGGACTCCAGACCAGGCAATAGGCTGTAGCTTTTTGTTTAATCGAAGGAAATAGAAAAATATATATAGCAGCGTGCTCACCCACCCGGTGAACCAGCAATTGCCTACGCGTTTCACGCCAAACTTGGCACTTTGTCAAGACACAAAAAAAATCAGTAAAAAAAACGAATAAAAATAAATAATGACATGACACAAAATATAAATCACATAAACAAAAAAACAGACCACAAATATACATCATACAATATACATGGCAAAATGTAAAATGAAATTATTATATACCAAACTAACTCTCCTAAAGGAGCACCTGGGGTACCAACAAATAGAGTACTGCAGTATGTACTAATGGGAGGTAATAACCCCCCCCCCCCCCCATAATATATATACAATAAGTATAATACACAAATAATCTCCAATAAAAAAAATGGAACTTAAGGACCCATATGAAGATAAACGGTCCAAATTGATATCTCTATAGATATAACAACCCTAAAATAAAATTTAATACATTGCGAACACGAGGGCTTCTGAAAAACACAAAGACCCTAAATAGAAGCAAAATAAAAAATACGTGAAGTGTAAAAAGTTAAATAAAACTGATGCGGAGAACTACCATGTAGATACAATGTCCTGGCCAGGCTCATTAGAAACTATGTTGCAAAAGACGCGTTTCGCTATAGCTTCTTCAGTATTGTGACTACCACCACACCTCCAATAGAAATTATAATACATAATGTATATTTGTGTCTTGTAGAACCTTTTATATGGTATTCTATGAAAGTTTTGTAATATTCTGTCTATTTTTATAAAAAAAAAATCAATTAAAGATATTTTGTTAAAAAAGGGAAGTGAAGAGGCCACCAAAATATAAACAAAACCTTTATTTTCCTTCTTAATCTTCCTCTGACCAAATGCTCAATTGATTCATTGCAAAACACGTTCAAATTCGAAAGCCGAGTAAATCTTAAGCAGGGAGAAAATTCTCTGAAGCCTTTTGGAAGGGAGCCCAAAGTTCAGAGAACCATACCTGAGCGGGCGAGGGGCTGTGGATAAAAAAAAAAACGGAGTTTGTTTCATGAGTCGATTCCCTTCTTTGTCAGCATAATGATGATTTATGGATTTGCATGTTCAAAGAGATTGTGTGTGGCAGATTTATAACGAAATTTACATAGATTGCAGAAAGAACATCTCTATTTCCTAGCGAATTATCTGAGCGAACGCTGGAGATGGGAGGGCATCAGTAGCTGTGTTTCGGATAACCAGGTGTCATCCAGTAAAAAAAACATTAAAAAAAAACAGCTGTAGCTCAAGAAATTCTTTATCCCCCCCCCCTCCCCCCCTTTAACTGAGCTGTTGGCGACCAGAATATTTTTCTTTTTTTCTTTTTTAGTCTATACATATTCACTAGAGAAAGAAACGGACAATTTCCTGGTATTTAGTATGTATTCAGAGGATGGTTCGCCTGTTTTGGCACTCTAGCTGTTTTGGGCTACAGTCCCCATGACATCATCCAACCAAAAGGATTTGATGGGAATTAGAGTCCTTAATGGTTATAGTGTCAGCCATTAATGGGGTGTATTGTCCAGGGTTTGTACTGTCTAGAGTGGTGGAAATCTGAAAACTTTCATTGTAGAATAACATATGCTACACACGTTTCTGGGTATATACAGGATACTGGGTTTTTTAGTATTAACTAAACTACAACTTCAAAAACATCAGCAGAGGTAGGTCATATCAGGTTAGTGCTTGACAGATCCAGGGAAACCCAGACTCCTTAAAATCTCTGCTGCGGGGTTCTACCTTTCAGGATTGTTTTGAATATAAGACTGGATACTGAATTGGCTACCAAAGTCTTCAAATATATGTCAAGCCCTGTATTGCGTAGACTACAAATTATCAGTAAATAAGTGCCAGCTATAAGAGGTGTGATAATCAGCAACATGAGGCAACTAACAGAGAGATGGTGCCAGAATTACAAGGTGTCCCAAAAACATTGCAGAAATAGGGAATAGGTCAAGGGGAATAGTCTCGTAGACACTCATAAATCATACACTGGCAAAGAGGAGCCATGATTATTAGTCAGAGTTCACAAAACAAGGCTATGGAGGACACTTAGAGGGATAGCCACTAAATGCTTTGAAAGCACAGCCTCAAAAATGTATCCAAAGCCAAGACTCATATAATGAGCACCAAACCTGGTTTTTTTGAAAGTAATATGGTCTGATGAATCAACTATTTCTTTTATCAGATGGGTTTATCTGCAGGGAAAGCCCAATGGTGCCTTCAAACCACAGTGCCTGTTACCAACTGATAAACATGGACACCCATCTGATGGAAGTCAAAAAGGTTCAGTGATTGATCTCCAAAGTTGTAGGATATGTGACTGTTTGAGAAGGTCATGTATACCATAGTGCAGACGACGTCCCCCACTCCCTATTCCTTTTTAAGCATACTGAAAAACCGAATACAATTGATTTCTTGAACATCAGGATGAATTCAGACTACTTTCATGGTCTACTTCCCATCACCAGATCTCACCATCACTGAATCTTTAGGATAAGTTATGGGCTGGGGTTTCGTTTTGAGGATGGTGCAAAATCCCGAGACGCACACACAGCTGAGGACCAGATTCCAAGAAGGAATACAGCTTTCCTCATGGGCAAAGGGTGGTCCACCTTTTTACTAGGTCTTTGATGTAAATATATTTGGAGATATTTCCATTATTTTCTCCAACCCTTGTATTCCAACATGTGTGTGTTTCCTGTGTATATGTATTTGCCAGGGGAACTGTAGCCCTCGAGAGTATATCAATCCTAACATTTTTTTAGATATTCTTTTATTTTAATAATGATGCCGTGTCTCTCCCAAATTGCCATTGAATGGGTTGGGTGATGATCACATATAGGATCAGCGACATGTTGACTCCAAGGTTGAGGGCTAAAGCCCTTCGAGGTGACGCTCTTTGTTCGTCCTGTGGTTAATTTAATCGTCATCATTGTCATACATGTTGTGATACTCTGCCATTATAGTGATCACGCTGGAGTTATGTGTATCCGGTTTGTTGCGTTTTGTGCTTACTGTTACCTAATTATTACCAAGTATTGAAAAGGAAATTTCACACATAAGGTCATAATAGCCAAGTTGGAAATATTCTTCAAATTCAGCTGCATTGGATAATTTTTCCAACTCTGCTACTTTGGCTTTAAGGCTGCAATTCCCTTTTTTGCAAATAAAGCCCTTTATGTAAGTAAGTCATGATGACAAAAGCAGAACATTTTAAAGCGCAGTTAGGTTAATCTATCATGTGCCTTCCCGAAATGTAAAGTAAGACAGTGAGTGACAGATTCCAAACCGTAATACTGCTCTAATAACTATTTACCAATGCATTTTATTGTAGTGGATGGATAATATTGGTATATGTTATTGCCTCCTGTATTCTATTTAAATCATTGAGCTATTCCAAGGGCGTTCAAGTTTTATCTGAAGTGGGTGCGTGATCAGAAATACGTATATGTGTTGGGCTACTTGTTTTTTCATTTACTTCGCCGTAATGGGGAAAAAATAGGTTGCTATCCATAGAAAAATGTTTGGTTGTTTAACAGTTATACAAAGGCCATCCAACAACGGTATTCAAACCAAACCATGTATTTATAGAGCTTATAAGAAAATGAGAAACGACGTCTGTTGGGCCGGAACCTTGCTGTCAAATGGTGCCAATCGTCGGAATCCTCTGATCTATTCTGTCTACAAGTCCAGCCCCCGTTTCACAAGGTTCTATTCAACGGTTCGATCAAACTACTTTATCAATGAAGGAATCCAAGTTCCATGAATTTCCCCCTCTCTGCATCAAAACCAGAATCTCCGTAAATGTTATTTTACATTATCCCCCCCCCCCCCCCCCGTCATTCAGCTTAAAAATTCTTAACAAACATAAACACCAGTTGAATACATTCTTTTTCGTCTCAAGGTCTCTGAACATGAAGTCATGAAAATGAAATGTTAGAATTTTTAAAAAATGCCGTCTCTGGGGAAAAAGATGATTTGGAGGTCTGAACAGAATAATGCATTCTTCTATGGTGATAGAAAGCAGGAGCATAACAAGTTGCATGTGTTTGTTTTTGGACTTTTTTATGTTTTATTTTTATAGGTATTTAACTTTCGGTGTGTTGCCTGAACATTTAGGCCCTTGGCCTGCATGACAATTAACAACCAAAATTCCTGCCCTCGTTGCTAATTTGACCACTTGTAAACATCTCCAGGTACCCGCTAACCATTCATTTGTCCATTGGCCCTAGACACTGCAAGACATTTATTTATATTATAATTACACTTGTACAGTCCTGCCTATGTCTCTGGGCTTGCCGGCTTTTATTCAGGACTAAGCTAGTAATGGCTGCTAAAATGTTACTACTGGTAATTGTGTGATGATCTCTATTAATCTTGTATTACTTCCTGCCTCCAAAGACATGGCTTCTAGTGAATAATCAGTGAATTATGGTGAATGGATAAGGGAATTTTGCAAATCAGAACACATTCTAAAACTTGCTTGTTATTCCCACTCTGCTATTACTGCCAGTCTTTTGCCTTGTCTGTTCATCACAGTTCACCGTTTATTGAATGTTTAAATGCTAGGATTAAAAACTGAGGGATAATGGGAGAAAATTATTTGACATTGTAGTAGATACCTGGAATTACCTCCCAGTGGAACTATTTAACGGCTAACATTGTAATGGAATTCAAGAATCGAGGTGTAATGAAACCAGTTTAAAAAAAACTTTGGCAATTAGCAGACTCTTATCATAGGATTTAATACAAACATACGTTTACTTAAATTAAAAAATTGGCCAACACTTACTGCAGATCCTGAGACAAAAAAAAAATACACTGGTGAGTAACAAGTAATTATATTCAATAAAACCATATTGAATAAAATCCACCCGTTGTTTTTTAGAAAGACCAGGCACTAGGGGCATATGGATCCGGCACTGCAAAGTGTTCGAGTTTTATAAAAGAAAAAAAAAACGCACTTGCTGTTTGGTATGTATAACGGCGATTGCGCTGTTTTATAACTCCCGACACTTTGTAGTGAGGGACACAAATCAGTTGCTTTCCAACACCTGATTCTTCCATTTAATTTCCCCCTCACTTCTTAATGGATGGATTACATGAACTCAAGTCTGGTTCCTTGTCCATGTATTGTTCTGAGCTTACACACGCAAAGCATTGTGGGAGCATGCACATGCACCTCCATAGTTGTAGGCTGAGACGACAACCTCTTTAAAGTGACGGTGTGCAATTTCTTTTGTCTGACAGGTGCCCTTAAACGAGAAACTTTGCTGAAAGTTGTTGCTAGAAAGTGTCTGAAAATATCCTCGCCTCCCCTCCCACCTCCTTTTCCTAATTAGCAGCTGGTCCTGTCATTTACACTTCTGTAACAGCAGACCGATCTAGCACCAAGAGAAGATTAGGATCAGAATTGTGCCACTGATTACAGACAATTGTCTGCGGTGTTAAAACATCTCCACACACGTGGTACAAAATGGAGTCACTTTTTTTTTTTTTCTTTTGCCCAGAGCTGCATTTCACACAGGAGGCTGTTTTTAGGATTTCTAGAAAAGCATTAATTTGAGCAAGTCTAATTAGCTGTTGCAAGGTGAAGAAAGTGCTGCATGTGTATTTCCCTGGTACCTAAACGGTGAAGCCGATGTGACATCTTTAATTATAAGCTTGGGTGCTGATAGCTTTCCTCCTCAATAGTACCTTTTGGAATCACTCTCACATAATGTGACTTGTGTTTGCAACACTATACTTTAGCAGCTTGTACTAACATCGTACGCTTATGTATTACTTCTTGCTCCTGACGAGACAACAGCGACAGTTTAAAGAAACACTATAATTTCACTGCAATTGAACTTGATTTAAATTTGATATTAATGGTCAATTAGGTTTCATGTACAATATATAGGTAGATATATATACATATTGTGTACTTTTCTTTTAACTGCCATCTATTTATATATTTTTTGTTCGTCTATCCCTGTCTGTCTATATCAGTGTTAGTTTTGTCGGCTAAACATTTTCGTCATAGTTGTCGTCAGCTGTATGTTTTCAGTGACTAAAACTAAACAATAACCAAATAAACACCAGGTTAATAGGACTAAAACTAGGACTAGGATCCATTGCAATTTTTCGGCAACTGAATAAAAAGTTAGGGAGGGCCTATTGCATTTACCTATATGGACTTCTGGTTCTGGTTCCCATGGATCTCTGCCAAAGCCCTGTCCCCTGACTCTATCTGCAGCCTGATTGGCTGAGACACAGGCTCCCTGTGCCTGTCTGCCCCCTGGAACAATGCCCTGCAAACTGCAGAGGAAGAGGATACTCCTCCATCTGATTCCCCTGTTACTTTCACGTGAATGTTTCCCCTCCCATCTCCCTAGCAAGTTAACTTAACACTGTGTAACAGCCTTCTCAGACCTGTTCCCTCCCATTTCCCCAGCAAGTTATCCTAACACTATGTAACAACCTTCTCAGACCTGTCCCCTCCCATCTCCCTAGCAAGTTAACCTAACACTGTGTAACAGCCTTCTCAGACCTGTTCCCTCCCATCTCCCTAGCAAGCTAACTTAATACTATGTAACAGCCTTCTCAGACCTGTTCCCTCCCATCTCCCTAGCAAGTTAACCTAACACTATGTAAGAGCCTTCTCAGACCTGTTCCCTCCCATCTCCCTAGCAAGTTAACTTAACACTATGTAACAGCCTTCTCAGACCTGTTCCCTCCCATCTCCCTAGCAAGTTAACCCAACACTGTGTAAGAGCCTTCTCAGACCTGTTCCCTCCCATCTCCCTAGCAAGTTAACTTAACACTATGTAACAGCCTTCTCAGACATGTTCCCTTCCTCACTGCTAGAGATTTAGTCGATTAAAACTAGACTAAAACTAAAACAATTCAGATGACTAAAATACGACTGAACTAAAATGGTATTTTAGACAAAAGACTATGACTAAATCAAAATTTGTTGTCAAAATGAACACTAGGCTATATGTATCTGTGTGTCTGTCTGTGCATATGCATCTTTCTGTCGATGCATATGTATTTGTCTGTCTATATAAATGTAGCTACCTCGGTCTGTCTGCATATATGTATCTAGTTATGTATCTTTATCTGTCTATCTATATTTGACTCCGTCTGTTTCTACATGCACCGGTTTGCTAAAAATATGATATTTTTCTAATGTTACTAATGTAAAGTAATAATACTTTTATAATCTTCAGATTCCGTGTTTGGGTTTAATAGCGGAGCACGTTGGTACATTTTTCCAACTCCGCTATTGATGCCTGATATTTACAGTTCACTTGTCAGTTAATTTTTATGGTTGAGCAAACTTTGGTTACTGTGTTTCAATGCTTAATCATATTTTTTATTCTTTTTATTTTTTATAATGTGCTGGCAGATTCTGCAATCGTTCTGCAAAAGTATTGGAAATTAAGGGCTTCAATTTAAATTCCAATTCCCTTTGCGAAGGGATTTGTAATTGTATGGCCAAAATGTCTCCTATTCAGCTAAATGTCAATATCTGCTAGTCCGGCCTTACATTTGCCATTTTCTTCTCAAATCTCTGCAATTCCCTCTTTAATCAATGAAGTCCAAAGTGTGGAAACAAAAGCGTGGAATCTAAATTTGAAAATCTAAATTTCTGCCACGACAATATGTGTTTCTCTTCTGTGAGTAACAGAAAGGCATCCATCTCTCTATGTGCAAGCCTGAAAAATGTGCCGTCAAAGTCAACTGTGGACGTATTATTTAAAAAAAAAAAAAAAAAATTAAAATCATTCCCATCTGGTTTTGTGGTCCTGTGGAATTACATCTTATTTGCATTCTAGGCTGGGAAATTTGATTGGCTGCGTTCCCTCTCTCTGAAAGGTGCAAGAGGCAATTGAATGTACTACAGGGAGGAGGTCCCACCCACTTTTTGGGTCATTCTAAAATAGAACGGAATAGGGGGCGGAGGAGCAGGTGTGCTGCCCATAGTTGGGACGCTCCCCATTACTGTGTATTTCTTAACGCCCCTTTTGAAATACACATAGCATTAGCGGGGGATGTGAGCAGACAGTAATTGCAGCAGACTTGTAAATGTTCTCATTTATTTAGTTTTACGTGCCCCCCCCCCCCCCCCCCCCCCATGAAAATTGTTAACGGGAGAAAAAAAACGCCCATAGTTATCTGGATACTAAAAAAAATGGTACCAAAAAGTGATACATTTAAACAATACAGGATGTAGGGTAACCGCTGGTTTAATTTAAATGCTGATATGCCCAAGTTTTTGTGTAGTGGTATGTTCGTTATATATATTTTCCATCCAGCATCACTGTGACTATGTTGTAAGTCTATTGACTCTGCTGTCAACCAACAGAGGACCATGGTATCGCTCCAATTAGCTGATTGTGTTGATAATGCTTTGGTAGCACAGTGACGCATGGCCCCCTTGGGGGAGGCCAAGGCTAGTAGCCATGGCCCAAACTAATAATAAATGAGGCTGGGAACCAGAAAAATGGTCCCCTGCCTTTAAAATAAACGTGAGCGGTTTTCAGGCAGCCCCAGAACCTGGGAGGGGGGCAATAATTTGCCTATCCCCTAGCGGGGGAATATTTTACCCTGATCTATCTCAAGTGGGCTGGGAGCCATTTTGGTCCAATCCTAGCTCCGGTACTTTTAGGTGGGCAAGGTCATTAGCCCTGGCCCCCCAATGTATTTTTAGGGGGCTGGGAGCACATTCCCATTTCCTAGCCCCATTTTTAATACAGAGTGGGACAGGGCTATAATAGCTAACTTAATCCCAAAATGAGCCTCTATCACCCCATAGACATTGTTTATATGTTCGGTTTTGTGTATTTTGGTTTTGAAGGTGTGTAACTGTCCATAATGGCCGAATTGCGAGGTTACTCGTGGTCACACTGGGACATATTTTGTAGCTCGAAATTCGGCTTCAGGTGTGACCTCAATGTACTTTAATATCTGTCCTTTGGGCCCAAATATCGACATATATTGTGTAGACCCTCATGTTTTTTTTTAACCATTATAGTTGCATGAAAAAATTATCTCTGTAAAAGTATCAATTATTTTTCTTAATGTTTATTGGCACTTAGAGGACAACTGTCATCAATACAAGTTATGTTTAATTCAATTAATTAATGTTTGATCAAGTGGAGGCATTTTAAAAATAAATGCTTTATTGAAAGAATACCCCAAATAAAGGAAGAAATTACCCAAGATTCTAAACAACATGGCTGCCTCCGAATAGAGCAAAACAGAGTAACAAGGCCTCAATAAGCAACTTTATTTGTATTCTTTCAATAAAACACAACTTACCGTATTTTCCGGCGTATAAGACGACTTTTTAACCCCTGAAAATCTTCTCAAAAGTTGGGGGGTCGTCTTATACGACGGGTACTGGGATTTACTCACCTATTTTCTGCTCTGTCTCCTCTCCCGCTGTTAAGCCGGTCCGTGGCTCTGAGGGAAGCGTTGTGAGCTCCCCTCAGGCCGCGCGGCTTCAATAAAGTCTGTTTAAACTTTTTTTTTAAACAAAACTTTATTGACCGCGCGGCTGGAGGGGAGCTCACAACGCTTCCCTCACAGCCACGGACCGGCTTAACAGCGGGAGACAGAGCAGAAAATAGGTAAGTACTGGGGATTGGGGAAAGGGGGAGGAGGGTGGAAAACTCTATATTTTAACCTAAAAGGTTAAAATATAGATGCGATTTTTCCGGCTTATAAGATGACTTAGTTGGGGGGTTGTCTTATACGCCCAGTCGTCTTATACGCCGGAAAATACGGTACATTTGTGCAGACAGTTGTCCATTTAATCAAATCTTATGGTATGATCTATACACAGGTGCACAAGATATTGGGAAAGTGGTCAACATCTGTGGTTAATAGCCATGTGTTTAAGAACTGTACAAACAAATCCTAACTTGAAATATACAAAATCAAAACATAAACACAACAAAGTGTTTCCTATGTACATATGTGGTTTTAGCCTTAATAAATCCAAACATTAATGTCTATATTGTATAATATGTCCCTGTGTGCAAATACATCAGTTTGTTTATTTTCTTATATAGCAGCCTTAAAAGGCCGTTTCTGTTGTCGTTGTTGATTTAATGATGTCATGTTTACCCAGGTTCTGATGCTATGAAGTGAGGTTTATACCATAAATAAATATATATATATAACATAATAGGCTCACTGTAAACCTGATCTTAAATAAAATAAAAACTTTCTTAAAGTTATGGTGGCACACTTTGGTGGCACACAAGGGAGCTTGGGAAATAAACATATTAAAGTCTAGCTGTCTTGTAAAAAAGATAATGCATCGCGTGATAAAGGTTAACGAGAGGCCAATAAAGAAGCTTGACACAATTCCTATGGGGACAGGAATGGCCACCTTGGAAGGAAACTTTATTAAAATAATGGGGAAGGGAACTTTATTAACATAACATACGGAACAACATTATACAGGCAGCACCTACCAACGATGGACATGGGCTTTACTCTGGTCTCCCCCCAAACCTCACGGGCAGCCTAACCTTCTCCAAGCAAGGGTCAACTCCTGTCTGCTGTGACAATAACTGAAAAACAAACACCAACAGAACGCACAACAAAAAAGGGGGAGGGTGGGCAGGAAATGTGGGGGGGCAACCTGTCCCTACAAGTGACAGTTGGTGACTGAGAGGGGGAGCCAAGTAGAACCTACCCCTAATTTTTGCCAATGCCTGCCAGGGACCACAGATCACATATCACATTACCCTACCAGTCTCCAAGCCGGAGACTCCACGGCCACAAGAGTGCTTGTGAATTGAGTCGGTGTTATTTTCACTCAGAGGTCATCGAAGAACATGGACAATCAAGACCGTACCTGTCCGCAGAGGTCTCTTGGGGTTTTTTGTATCCGGTTATTTGACATGCTGACCTAAAGAAACCACTGCTGGCTAGTACCGAGGCTTGACATGCTGACCTAAAGAAACCACTGCTGGCTAGTACCGAGGCTTGACATGCTGACCCTAAAGAAACCACTGCTGCCTAGTACCGAGGCTTGACATGCTGACCTAAAGAAACCACTGCTGGCTAGTACCGAGGCTTGACATGCTGACCTAAAGAAACCACTGCTGGCTAGTACCGAGGCTTGACATGCTGACCCTAAAGAAACCACTGCTGCCTTGTACCGAGGCTTGACATGCTGACCTAAAGAAACCACTGCTGGCTAGTACCGAGGCTTGACATGCTGACCCTAAAGAAACCACTGCTGCCTAGTACCGATGCTTGACATGCTGACCTAAAGAAACCACTGCTGGCTAGTACCGAGGCTTGACATGCTGACCTAAAGAAACCACTGCTGGCTAGTACCGAGGCTTGACATGATGACCTAAAGAAACCACTGCTGGCTAGAACCGAGGCTTGACATGCTGACCTAAAGAAACCACTGCTGCCTAGTACCGAGGCTTGACATGCTGACCTAAAGAAACCACTGCTGGCTAGTACCGAGGCTTGACATGCTGACCTAAAGAAACCACTGCTGGCTAGTACCGAGGCTTGACATGCTGACCTAAAGAAACCACTGCTGGCTAGTACCGAGGCTTGACATGCTGACCTAAAGAAACCACTGCTGGCTAGTACCGAGGCTTGACATGCTGACCTAAAGAAACCACTTCTGGCTAGTACCGAGGCTTGACATGCTGACCTAAAGAAACCACTGCTGGCTAGTACCGAGGCTTGACATGCTGACCTAAAGAAACCACTGCTGGCTAGTACCGAGGCTTGACATGCTGACCTAAAGAAACCACTGCTGGCTAGTACCGAGGCTTGACATGCTGACCTAAAGAAACCACTGCTGGCTAGTACCGAGGCTTGACATGCTGACCTAAAGAAACCACTGCTGGCTAGTACCGAGGCTTGACATGCTGACCTAAAGAAACCACTGCTGGCTAGTACCGAGGCTTGACATGCTGACCTAAAGAAACCACTGCTGGCTAGCACTGTGGCTTGACATGATGACCCGAAGAAACCACTGGCTGTGACAGAAGAAAATTCAGTCATGGAAATAAATGTATTGCAAGACAAGCGAAGCATAGTTTCAGGTGAAATAACTGGGGGCAAAACATTTAATTTTGTACACAGGACCCGTCACTGTCTCTCCTTCTGGCTTAGAGCTGGGTCTATGAACTGGGGTGTACTAGAGTGATCTGACCAAATAATTGCAAAAATCACAATCAAAATAGAAAAAGTAATCAAAAAATATTCCATACATTGCATTACCTTCCAACTCTTTCCCCTGTAAATCAGGATGCCAGGGGTAGAGCTTCCAGTCTCTGATGTCCAAGACTCTGGAAAATTACATTTTTGCTGCTGGATTGCGGGTCCAAAGTCCCACTGAAGAGAAACTGGCATCTGATTGGCTTACCCATTGACTGGGTTTTGAAAAACAGCCTGGGAAGGATGCTTCGGGCAGGGACTCACACATTCCTCCAAATAAGTGTGAAAAATGACATACAAAATATTATTCAGCTAAGTATTCACCCAAGATCTAATATACAAAAATAATAAAATATTTAAAAATTAACTTATGTGAACAATAATTTGGTGTATTTGAGCATTTCCAGGATAGATTTACAATGCTGTCACATATATAAGGGAACCACACAAACAAACCCAGTTAGGCACAGTGCCAATTCTTGGCTTTCAGAGTGCAGCACTTGCCATGGAAAACAACAGAATGTTCACACGGATTGTTTGATATAATGGGGGTCATGTACTAAACAATTGCAGTGGGGGGAAAAGTAGGTAAAATATTAGTGAGGAGCAATTTGCGACTATTTGATTCATTCTGTGCTTGTTTTCCCTGATTTGCGCCTCTTCCGTTTATTTTTATATAGCGTGCATTTTTCCGGATGCGCTAATAAATTGCGATTATATTTGCGCACGCTAAAGAGTTTTGCGAATATTTTGTGAAAAAGAATTCTTATTTGTGTGTGAAAATTACACCAGCTTTTAGCGAGAGCTATCAAAAGAGGTAGAAAAAATATTCGCAAAATTGCCTGTTTTTATTCGCAATTTGCTCGTATGTACTATTGGAGTGCTAAATGTTTAGTACATTGCAATAGGAGCAAAGCGCAAAAATTGTTTTGCACGTAAAATATATTTGTGTTTTTTTTAGTACATGCCCCTCTTAGAATGTTGCCCCTAGAAATACTTCTATTGCATAACTCTCAAGTGCTTCTATTATAAATCTTTTAATTATACTTGTTCTATAAAGGACTGAGAGTAATCGGACACGTGGTCCGACAACAAATATTGTACATTTTGTACATCTTTTCACCAAGGGAAACACCAGGAAATTTTATTGTGATACTTTTTTTGTTTTAAAGTGTAGTCATTTAATAACTGTTGGACACATGTATTGAACACTGCAGACGTAGACTTAATAATCTGCACTGATTGTTTTCTGCTTGAACACTTGCTCCCTCTGCAGAGCAATCAGGGGTATTGCAATCGTATAAAGAAATGTAAAGTCCGTGGGGACTATGCTTTTTTTAATTATTATTATTATAATAAACTTTTAGTTTTGTAAGCTGTGGAATATATAGTCATATGGTTGGATCACCATATTGCCCTATTAAAAAGGTGAGTTGCACAAGATGCATACAGTGCTAAATAATTAAATGTGCATATTTGTATTACATCTCACTTCAATCTGGTCATTGTGTTTATCTTATTTATAAATGAGAATTTTCTTTAGAAAATAGCAGCTCTTACCAGGCAGAAGAAACATACCTAGGGTTTTTAAAAGGGTCAGTCTGAGGGCCACCCCAGCAATACAATGTAAATATTTTTTAGGATACTTTAAAAAATCTACAAGTGATTTTGTAACTCTGCAATAAGTAAAAACAAATCTAGGTAAGGAGAGACATAAACGGTTTATTTTTGAAATATTCAGTTTTGGGGGGATTAGTCAATTTGGCCGTAACTGACCTGGAGGTCCTGAAATATTTTATATTGGGTATTAGCATTTTTTGCCAACTATCTGTCTGACTCTGTAGCAACATGTATAAAGATCTAGAGAGATAGATAGATTGGTAGATAGGTAGATAGACTGGCAGATAGATTGGTAGGAAGGTAGATAGATAGACAGATAGACAGACTGTTGGGATGGGAGAAATTCACTTGTCCATATGTTTTTAAGATCAGTTTTAACATTTGCACACAGCAACTTTGCCAAAACCACATCCAATTGAGATTTGTTTAATCTTGAAAATATGTGCTTTAAGTATTAGCGGATGTAATCTCTACACACTAGTTCAAGGTCAGTACAAAGACCTTCCTGTGGAACTCTGTGCACATGGAACCCTACAGGGAACACACTTAAGGCCAGAGACAAGAATATTCAGTGTTTAGGCAGTGGAGATATTGGGATCCCTAGGAAACAAGAGCAGAACATTGATTTGGAACTCCAATATTAAAGAAGGATCTCTGAAAATTAGTAGCAGCACATAACCACAGTGGCTTAAATCTTGAGGTTTTAAAAAAAAAAAAAAAACCTGTTCTACCCCCTGACGCGTTCGGTAAAAAAAATAAAAAAAGTTCTACATGGCTTTTTTTAAAATTTAAATTCCTGTTTTATGGGTTTAGGGAAACATTCCAGGATTATCCCATTTCACCTGGGATTGACCCACCTGTGCTGTGTCAAAGGCCAAGACAGCTCACTCACATGTGTTTTAAGCAGGGATTTCCCTTCTGCCATCCTGCACAATCACAACAGCTGTAGCAATGAATCATTGCAGAGAATAGTGGAAGGAGTCTGCCTGGGAGAAATGTATTTCTTTTAGGAGTATTCACACTTTGCTTTTTAAATGGAAAGTTATGGGGTTAATTGGGAGATTTCTGCTTTCCTTGCTGTGTTCCCACAGATACTAGAGTCAGGCCCTATGTCAGAACTGAAGATCAGCTTTCACACCTAATTAGGCATTTCCCTTTATATTACAGAGATATTTTTATTGATGTTTTTATTTCCTTCCTTACCCCCCAAGCTTTCACATACTGCAACAAATATACAGAATTGTAGCACGGCGTCTTTAAAATCCAGTGACGATTTATTTACTGTATTAACACTTATTCGCCTGCTATTTTATGTTTTCACCAACAAAGTGTGGTGTAAAGCTGTGAAATGGTTACAAATGGATACACCAGCCATAATTTGTGTCCTTGTTCTACCGTCTTATCTGTGCCAACTAGACCCAGATCTCAGTGCACGTCAATGCAGATTACTAACAGACAAATTTGGCAGTTAAGGACTGCTACATCTGTATAAACACAATTGTGTGTGTATTTATATGTGTGTCAAAAGAGATACTATACATGGGAGCCAACATATCTTTTGAAGGGGAACATAGTCACGTGAATTTTGTTGTCAGACCAATTCCCTCTCTAAAAAGCAGACATTGTGTTGTTGATTATATAACCACATGGGTGCCTGTACCAGGAATGTATATTATTTGTCTAATTGGCACCCATTCCATCTACTGGATGGGTATCCCCATTTTTTACTTTGACATTTCTACCGCCCTCCTGGACTTCCTCCCACTTGCTGGCTCGCTCACCACACAGAATTCTGCCTCCCCAGCGATGTACGGTGAGCGCCGATTTAGAATTTACATAGCCGTTGTTTCCTTAACCGCTCACTGAGCCGAGGATACATCCGAGTTGCGTAGAGGCACTTTGCTTTATGTTGGAGGGGGTGGGGCTCATTGCTGGCATGTCTGCCATACTATTTATTTATGTATTTCACAAGGTTGGTTGTGGACGGTCAGCTAAAACTCTGGAAGTGGATGGCAAGGACTAGATTTTTGGTCACAAAGATGGTGCAGGCAAATGACTTGGACACAATGATGGTACTGCCAAGCTGTTTGGTTGTAAATATGGGACTGACAAGGCACTTGGGCACAAAAATGGTACCTGCATGCTGTTTGGGGGCAAAGATGGTACCGGCAAGCTGTCTGGGAACATAGGTGGAGCCTAAAAGAGGAAGAACTAGATTGAGAGGGGTGCGTGAGATTAGTTAGGCATAAATACAGCACTGGGTATCCCATGCATTAACAACTGATTAAAAATATATTTGTAATAATCAGATTTATTAAACAAGGGTTAAAAAAAACCTTTGGCAGAGTGTTTAATCCACTTCTGATTTCCTATTGTCCTCAAGCCCAGTATTTTTGTGGGATGGCTGCTTCATACATTCTCCCGAGTAGGAATTATCCTACAGGACAGACTTTTGCAGTACGGTTTGTTCTCAGGCATTGTAGCACCCTCCCCCCCTTTTTTTCTCACCATAAGTAGCAGGGTATGCCTATGACCGTGGGTCCCTGGCCTACTACACCTAGAGGATCATCAGCCATATCACACTGACGAGGCCATTGTAGGCCAAAACGTCTGTGGTTTGCTGTGTTCCTCGTGTAGAGGGTACTAGCCATGCATTTCGGGTCTGGACTGCCCTTATGGGTGGGATCAGTCTGATATGCTAATGGAGTGGTTCCTCTGCAGTGGTGTAAGCAGGCAAAAAATGGAGTTGCTCTCCCGAGTAGGTACAGACTATTGCAGTACAGGACAGACTATTGCAGTACTGTTTGTTCTCGGGCATTGTAGCACCCACCCCCCTTTTTTTTGTCATATGTTCAATAAGGCTATCTAGCGTGCATCTTACTCCATACTGGACTTGTTTTACCATATTCTACTGCTCATCCGTCTGAGGAGAAATTGACATATGTAGCTTTGGTTTATTATGAGTAATGGCATTTGTTTTTAAGGAATTCTTTTCACTATGTATCATATTAAGCACACCAACACAATTTATTTTTCAAATGTTTATTTTATTTTTAAGAATGTTAAAACTTAGGTTTTATAGTTTTTTAAATAATTATTTTCACAGACTTCTCCTTTCTTATTTTCTCATATTCTAAATAATAAGGGTTATACCCTTATTAACTAGATCTCTTGAATCTCACATCTATACACACCAATTTAACTGTTTATACATACATCTCTCAAATATAGTGGGGGGGGGGGGGGGGGGGGTTGAGAATGAACAACCAATAACGACACTGAACCAAAACCTGGAAAATCCAAATGACCTTGATTATGGATGACTGGTTCCAGGACCATTTCCTGATGTATCATTGTATGATAATAATTAAACCCTTGCTGATCATCACACATATTCACCCTCCCAGTTCAGTCCATCTTAAATCTTAAAAGTCCATCAAATTATTAAATTCGATATATTTAACAAATGGACGGATTTTTTAGTAACCCAAAGACGTTTATCCAAGATCTGCATATTTACAGGTGACATTTTCCAAATCCCAAATGAGCCCCACGTTAGAAAAAAAAAAAAAAAAAGGCTAAATACCTAAAGGGTTAACTCAAATCAGTATCTCTTGCGTCTCTTTACATTCCTATAATGTCTGGCATTATAAAGCTTGTGTTCTATACTCAAACAACTTTGTAGTTTTGCTCCCTGACACTTCCTTTCTCCACTAACAGTTCATTTATAAATTTGATACAATTTTTTTTTTTTTATAAAACTATAAAAAAAACATTTTTCAGGAAACACACATTTCACTTTTTGACCCGTGAGCATCTGTCAGATTTTTTTTTCTTCTTTTTTTATACTGCTTTGGCATTCTGAGAGTGTTAATGTCTTTCATATCTTTTTTAATGCTATTTAGGGATGTTTATGATCGCCTCTTGGTTACCCAGGGTAAATGTGTGTTGCAATTTTTTTTTTGAAACAGACAGGAAAGCATTTGAATAAGGAAACAGATTGCTCTGATCACGTGTTTTCCTGGGGCCGTAAAAGCAAAAATTAGACATTATGGCATTGAATAACTCTCAAATGTGTTGGCTCATTTCTTTCTTTCAGTTCTGAAAATAGATTTTAAATTTTACATATATTTAAAAAAAAAAAATGTAACTAAGAATTTACTGGTTTAAAAAAAAAGATGATCCTGAATGATTATAGAACATTACTACATAATATACATTTAATCACATTTGAGAATTTTCTGAAACATTCAGATAATATAGAGCGAATTTCTGCTATATTGCTTAGTTACATTAGTTGTAACTTTGTTTTTATATGATTTAAGTCACAACAATTTGAAACCACAAACCTTAATATCTATTAATTCAAATGATGTCTATTAAATAATTCACCGAAATAGATGTCCCGTGGATCTTATCATGTTAAAAAATGAATCTACATAATGGAGCTGCTGAGCATGTAGCAATATGGTCTTACAGGGTTAATACATAATTTTGTTTCTTACATAAGGAGTATAAAGAACTTCTCTTTTTGGATAAGTTGTGTTTTTTATTTTAATTTTAAAAAATGTTTTTTTTTTTATCATTTTTTATATTTTTTTTTATTTGTCACAAAAATGCAGTTGGATTTCTTTGACTTGCCCCAGTTTGGATATGTTTTGGCAGTGGAAGCCAGGAATGGAGAAATTCGACTGAGAGCATACTATGTTCACTGCAGGACGCTGCGTTTTTTTTTTTTTGGCGGCGGCGGCCCACGGTATGGAATGGGCACGGGGTAGTCAGCTTGGCAGCCGAACTAAATAAGGACCGGGGAGATGCGATCGGATTGTAAACAGTTACTGCCAATCACTGATTTCCTGAAAAACCCAATGGATCTGTCTCGTGTGTGTATATATATATATATATATATATATAGATATAGATATAGATCTAACTAGCTCTATATAGCAAAGGAAACAGGCCAATAAATATCCCAAGGAAAGGAAGGGTACATGTGAGTTCCAATCATGTCTGGAATATTCCAGGAAATAACCTATTTGTTTTGCTAGAAGCAAAACTGGCTTTTTTTTTTTTCAATCTGAATTTTGAGCATTATTTATTTAATTTTTTTCTTTATCTTCTGGCCCTTTTTTTTTTTTTTGGAACCTCTTTTGAATGCTATAGATGAATGACACGGGTATAACTGCTAAACAATAAAGACAACTTTTAACCAGTTCATCCCCCTCCACCTTGATGACAATCCACACCAGACCTTTAAATAGCACCGAATGTTCATGATACATACCCCTTAACACAGTTCCTGTTTTTTTTTTTTTGTTTTTTTTTTCTTTCAATTTTTTTGTTTTTTCCAATGGCAGGCACATTTTGTATTTGTTTATTTATTTTTTTTTTTTTACCAGGATTATTTTAATTCATCCACGTTAATTCAGCTCACTGGGAGAAAACGAACATTTTCACTATAAATAAGAAACAACTGAAACTTATTTATAGAGATTTAAAAAAAAAAACCACACCATAGTTGTTTTATCAGATGTATATGAAGATTCTTTTTTTTTTATTCTGTCATTTTGATCTTGGATTATGTAAATCTATGTGCTAATAATATTTACATATTTAAAAAAAAAAAAATTAATTTTTTTTTTTTACTATTTTTTAAGCAGGAAAAGAATAAGGAAGAAACTTAAAAGACTTTTATAAACATTATAAAAAAAAAAAAAAAAAAAAGACATTGGAGTATAAAATAGGTGTAATACATAACAAATCCTAAAATCCCATGGTAGTATAAACGTGTGTTTGTCTAAATGTGCGTATGTGCATGTGTGTATGTATGTGCACATTGCAGAACTTACAAAACCTTCTGAAAAGATGCATTTAACCTCACTGATACCAGAAGCAGTCATCCAGACACCGAGGGAGTATAAAATTCTATGATCTTACTCTGTAGAATTTTCAACTCTATCTACCAGATGCTGAGAAGCAGATAACTATCTGATCTGGATCTCTTTCCTCCATAAGACGGCAGTAGCTTCCTTTCATCAGTCAAAGGGTTATTTTAATTCACTAATTATAGAGTGGGCAATAGGTACATTTTTGAACACCACCAATCAAGGTATTCGTAACTGCAGTGCCCTATAGAATAGACTGCTCTGTACTGAGACACCCTAGTGTCCATCCTTATGTATTTGGCAATTAAATGCTCCATCGTCGACGATATACTGTCGATTTCTGGACAGAGACTTCCCAGTTTGATTTATTTTATTTCATGGGCTGTTTGTTATTTTCTTTGTTTGTTGTTACCCCCCAAAAAAACGAAATTCATTGTTTCCGAATTTTAAGCAACAAAAAAAATTCAGAATTCATAACGCAACAGGTTTCTAAAATGTTTAAAAGTAAGCAGTGGTTTTTTGGGTGGGGGAAAAAAAGGAAAGAATTTAATTTTTTCTTACATTTTAAATGTTCTGTTTGTGCAAAATTTTTGAGAATCACCATAAGGGCTTCTTTGCATTTTTAATTTAGTAACTAACATATGAATAAATTTGCATATTAATTAGTTGCAGATTAAATCATGCATACATAATTGCCTCCTTACTGTGTTTAATGTTTGTCAAATTCTCCAGCCTGGTTTGATGGATGTTGTATGAAAGATTACAATTTGATGTAGCCTTGGAACCATTTACACCAATAATGCACTATTTTTAAGAAAAGTCTCTAAAATTCTTTATATTTTTTTAATTTCTTTTTGACATTTGTTGTTATTTTCTTTCATTTTTTTTTTAATTTTTATTCCCTTACCCCAAATGATTTGCTATTCATAATCATTAATGCATCTGCTAATTATGCAGCATATGTCTGTTAACTCTTCCGTTGCTCATTATCATGAGGCGGTTCTCAGGATTTGGGATTTTTTTTTGTGTGCTGTGGTTTTTTTTTTTATTTTGTAGCAAATGATGGGAACTAAACAGTTTACAATGAGGACCAGTGGGGTTCTAGAGAAGAATATGGGTTCTATGTTGTCTTACTGCTTTAAGCACTAAGGGTTTAGCACTTCCCTTATCTGCCGTAATCCATATATGTCGTGAGATATCTATGTAAGCCAAGCCATAGAGCAGGGGTGTCCAACGTGTGGCCCATGGGCCAAATGCGGCACTTATGACAGCAAGGTACGGCACTCCCAATCTAACTACCTATTAGATGGGTAAATTGTAAATGTGCATTTTTCAATGAATAAAGTTACCTTAAACAGTTTTTAGAAAGCTTTTGTATTACTACTAAGCAACCAAACAGTTTTCTTTGTCTAACAAGCTTTTTTTTCACCTTTTATTGTAAATAGAAAAGTTTTAATCCAGCCCATTATACAGACTCATTTCTGAACATGTGGCCCACTTAAAATACCTGGATGCCCCCTGCCTTAGAGTGTTCTAAAAATGAACCCTCTAGAAGTCCCTCCATGTTGTGTAGCTCCCAGCCCGTAATGGCAATAAAACGGATTATAATCCCTCATGGACAACCTGATTCCTAAATTCACACACTGAGTGACCTGATTTCAAGCAGGGAGACCAGCTCTGTTATTCTAATATGGAATTTACAGCTCCAGACTGTATATCCCCAAGAATCTAACCCCTTAATCCGGATACCCCAAAAAGGTGGGAGGTTGTGATATTTGTAAAACTCAATTCTTATGCCGAGACTTTGCCCCCAGAATTAACTATTGCAAATACCCTACCGTAGCGTTTTACTTTGAGAATTCTCAGGTATATGAATGTGGGGGATTCCCAGGTCCTGGAATGCGGGGGGGGGGGGATGGGGCCAGAAGTGGGAATAGTTACATGATGTCATGCAATGTTATGTGACTGTTACCTGAAGCTCAGGTACCAGGGATCTAGAAAACCACTGTTCTATACTTCGACTACAGGGTCTACTTAATAAAGAGAGAATTGCAGGGAACGGAGACAGGAATTTCAAACTTTAGGCCAATTTAGAGAAATTATCCCATACAGCTGAATAGGAGAATTTTTCCACCTTGGCTACTTTCTCTCTTTATTAACCCCTTCGTGACGCAAGCACCAAAACGTCACAAATTATTCCTGGCCACCGATCACAAGGTGATCGGTAGCCAGGAACACTCTGGCAGAGACCCGATCAGGGTCTTAATAGACCCTGTGGGTCCCTGCCAAAAGATCGCGAGACCTCCGGACGTCACGTGTGATGTCACGGAGGCGTGCCCGAACCCGGAAGTTCGGGCACGGCGCGATTTAGAGAAATGTAGCCGGTGCTCGCTTTGAGCACCGGCTACATTTTCCCTGTCGGACTGAGGCCACTCAAAGTGGCCTCAGATGACAGGTGGGATCCCGCTGCAAGTGCCTGCAGCGGGATCCGAAAACAGCTCATCGCGGGGAGCCGCGATGAGCTGTTTAACAAAGGACGTTCTATGCCGTCCTAACGACTTTAAGGCACTTAAAGTCAGGACGGCATAGAACGTCCTAACGTCACGAAGGGGTTAAGCAGTCCCTTATATATGTCTTACGGACACATGCCAATTCTCCTTGTGCATGGCCAGCAGTTCCCAAACAAAGACACCGTACCTGCTAATTCGGGACTGTTGGCATTATTGTGACTTCTTTTAAAAGTGATTTGCATACCTGCCAACATTGTATGGGCCTGTCCAATGAGAGAAGATGGGCAGCGCTTGGCTGGGGTGGCACAGCATTGTGCTCCAGGCAATATTTATGCCGGGACAGATACGAATTTGGCAAGACAGAACCCCCCAAAAAACTAAAACAGGACTGGTCCACCAAAGTAGGGAATATTGGCAACTATGGATTTAGTTTCCATGCATGTATGCATAGCAATATTTTAAATCTGTAAACGAACTGTGTTTTTTTATTTTTTTTTACATCTGGACACGTGTGTCATATCAGAACATGTTTCTGCATAAGAAAATCCATGTTTATATATAAACACGTGTATCGGTGAGACTATATGCTATAGTTATTCCATCAAAGCTTTTACATGCATTTCTTTCCAGTAATAAATAGGAGAAGTAATACGATCCGAGTTAGTCCACTTGTAGAGTTATACTGTGCTTGTTATATACTTAACCTCTAATCAAATGTAAAATAAAAAAACATATTACTATTAGTGCACATGTTGCTCTTCGCTGATATAATGATCCTGCAGCTGTATGTCGTTAATGGCATTGTGTCTTAATGCAGAATCACCTCCTGATCTTAAACCTACACCGTCTGACAATGTAAAACACCATCAATAAAGGAGAGACCCTCGCCCCCTGTTATAAGACAGTACTATTTGATTTGGGGGGGGGGGGGGGGGGGGGTTATTAGGTTCTCTCATTTGTTTTTCCTCCTTTTGGCACAGTTTAATGTTATGGGTTTATGCACAGACTGATTATCAGGTTGTCTTGATATTGCATTAGTCCATTATAGCATGGCTTGACAAATCCCAGACACCAAGGAATCCTGGCTCCTAAAATCCCTATTTTCCTGCCCCTGTTTTTTAACTGGTCTGTTAGACTCTTAAAGTCTACAAACACGTGTCATGCCTTGATTTAGAAGCCTTCATCAACTAAACACGGTTTTATACTATTTTTCAGGGAGATATTCCCCCATACCTCCCAATTTCTACCCCCGGCGAATCTGGAAGCCAGGGGGCGTGGCTTGGAAGCTCTAGACGGTCACTCAAAATATATTCACTGTCCAGTGTCTTAGACACCGGGATAATGAAATTCGGGATTGTTGTCACGACTCCCGGTAGAGCTTGGTGAAACATACTCCCAAATTCGGAACTGTCCCACGCAAAATGCGACTGTTGGGAGGTTTGCGTATCTCCCAAGTGTCCGTATTTGGGAGAGACGGTCCCTATTTTTGCTGTAAGTCACTCTTTCCTCTCCGAGTGTACCTATTTTCTAGGATTTTAAATTTGCTTGAGTGTATCACAGAGCTCCAAAGCAAGAAAACACATTGTGTAGTGTGTTTAAAATGCTGTGAATGTGTTTATAGGTGAGTTTTTTTGCAATTCAAATGTATTATTCTTATACTAAATAGCTCACAACATTTCATACATAGTTCTCAGTTGGCATAACGTCACCTATAATGACCTGCCCGCTGCCAGACCTTCAGTCACTCCTAGGGTTCTCACGTTTTCTGGGAGAAAAAAAAAATACCGGCACCTTGACCTGCTTGGGGCCAACGTTAAGTCTACGGACTCAGTAGCATGGCCATAATTTTCTAAAGAAAAGGTGACAACCCTAGCTGTCAATGTAGGGAGTAAAGGAAAAAAAAATAAAACAAATATATATATATATATATATATATATATATATATATATATATATATATATATATGGATTGCGTTGGCAGAATTATAAGCAAATGCATAGATTGTGTTTCTCCATAGGATTGTCTGTTTATGACATCACCCCCTGACTTCGAAAAGTAAAATTACAAATCAAACCACACAATCATGTCACAAACTGATACGAGTCTTTTTCTGTTAACCCTATAGTACTGGAGTCCATTTAACCATTTCAGTGTGAGACATGGTGATGAAAACGCTAATCGGAAAGCTCTGTAGTGCTTATTTAAAACCTCTAGCTAGAGAAAAAGATCAGCATCTCTTAATTTGTTGAATTTTTTTTAAATTTACATTTTTGACAGCATGACAGAAGTAGAACCCTGTACTAGTAGAACCCTGTACTACTGTACAGGGTTCAACAGGTAGCTGCTGCAGAGTTGTAAAGCAAAGTCTAGCATCCTGCAGCAGAGTTCTAAACACCTTTACATATTTACATACCCCCCCCCCCCCAACTTCTGTCCCCGGCGGATCGAGACACGGGGGGCGGAGCTCGGGAGGAGAAGCGGTCATTGAAACTGCGCATGTACAGTATGCATTCACCAGTTTCTCAGACTCTTCTTCAAAAGAATACCGGCCATGCTATTGCCTATTGGAATAAAAACTAATGTAGTGGCATTATTCTGCCACAAAAAAACAAAAACAAACAAACAGGTCCTCAACAATCCCATGGCCTCTTAACAACGGCCTCTCACCAGTTGGATACCGGCACATTAACCCTTTATGTACACAGAATACAGTCAAGTGGGATTTACACTTGGCAGAACCCATATTGAGTCACATGACACTTCCATGCAGGGATTGTAACTGCAAAGCGCCACATGACACCAGTAAGGCTGAGTGAAACGGCAAGTCTTCAAAAGTGCAAAACTTTATTCACAAAGTGAACACGCAACCGTGATGTTATAAAATATATATATATTTAACACATTTTGTCATGTTCATTTTACAGACTTCTCAACCTGCTTCTTCTTCTCTACCAAACTCGTTTATGCCACGGTACTACTTCTCCTCTAAATCTAGGGTTGCCACCTTTTCTTCAGAAAAATACCGGCCTTGGTACTGTCTCCATAGACTTAACATTGGACTGATGCCAATTTTTTACCGGCCTGCCGGTAAAATACCGGCCAGGTGGCAACCCTATCTAAATCACATGACTCTCAGCACACTAAACCTACTGCCCTCCCAAATATAGGACCACGATTTATTGCCAGGCCAGCAACTCTGTCCAAGATTCCCCATGTATATCAGCCAGGGATCCCACAATTCCCTGCCACTATATCGCACTTAACAATCAAGAGCACATCATACAGTAAAATAAAGGCTTAATTAGACATTTAGTGATTTTATGGTGACCTATACTCACCAAGACAGGCAGCCTGGACAGTTAGGAAGACCCCCAAACAGGAACCTGCTTCATTTTACACTCCTCCTGGGAAGTCTGGATCAAACCCTCCCCTGCAGGTCTCACTGTATTCAGGCTCCGCCTTCATCCCTGCTCAGCTCCCGGCTGACTTTAAAAAAAAAAACTACTTTATGAGTGTCTGCGCCCAGCAAGGGGTAGTGATACTTTACTGATCCCTGGCTAGCAGCGATGTTCTGCTGAGAGAAGTAAGCCACATGGGTTTAAATAAATATTACGCCTTGCCGGTATTTTAGTTATGCCGGCTCCAAGGGCTTGATGACCTGCTGTGCAGACTGAACACTAGCACTAGTGTGGCATATGGATAGAAATCATGGGATTCCTGTATTTTTATGTCCATTC
This sequence comes from Pelodytes ibericus, assembly GCA_036172795.1. Taxonomy (NCBI): domain Eukaryota; kingdom Metazoa; phylum Chordata; class Amphibia; order Anura; family Pelodytidae; genus Pelodytes; species Pelodytes ibericus. Next base: position 203,338,118 of record CM069860.1, read on the forward strand.
ACATGAAGAGCAGAACCCACAGGACTGCAGACTAACCAACCGCAGATTGCCAAAGACAACACTGTAGCGACTGCTAACTTCAGACCCAACCCCCCCCCCCCCCCAAAAAAAAACTGTTCAGTTATGCGTTGGCCATTTCCGCCTGACCTACATATAAATGTTAGGCTTACCGCTGCACATTACATCATTGAGGCACGAGTTACGCGGAGGATTGGAAGGAAGCATCTGTAGGTGGTGAAACGCAGTGGCCAACTGTTGTTCAATTGTTCTAAAATAGGGAGAAACCACAAGCTTTGTGTGAGCTTCCATGGTAAATCGTGCTGCTGGTTACGAAACATTGGCTTTTAACTCACTTAGCGCCAGAAGGATATATCAGCAAGTAGTTCTAACCAACCTGCAAGAAGTTCAAAGGTTAGGTGGCTTGTTGTCATTTGCATGTAAGGTAACAGCAACACCCCCCCCCCCCCCCCCTGCAAGCTATTTAATTTTAACTGAACTTAAACCATGGTGACCAGATGTCCCCCTTTTAAAAGGGTTGGTGGTTATGGAAAATATATACTACAAGACCACTTTAACATCAATGCAACCTTGCAAGGTGTGTGTGTGTGAGAGAGAGAGAGGGCTTAACCTCCCCCACCCCTACAACAGGAAATCTGGTCACCTTATCATAGACTGTGCACAGAAAGAGGCCAGACACTTATTTATATTCGCACACACCACTATGGGATACATGTTATCTAGTTATCTAGGGATAGAGGGACAGCCCCAGGAGCATTTTGTGAACATAGACGTGGGCTTTCAAATAAAATGATGTGTATTTCTATACATACGCAGGCAAATATGTATGTGCAGTGCATGGTAGAAGGGATGGGTGTTTGCTTGGTTGAATAGGTAGTGTTTTGTAGATAAACATGGAGGAACATACATATTTGCTGCTAATGAATTGTGCAAGCGTTGCACTATTTTGTGGTAGGTTGAGATTTGATTTGACTCATTTTGATGCAGTTCTTTGCACATTCGGTTTTCTTTCAAAGAAGTCCATAAATATTACAATATTGGTTAAAATAACCAGTCTGTCCATCGTGACTGCTTAACTATTTGTATATCATCCAACTTGGAGATCTCTACTTCTTGATTTCTAGTCTAGAGACAAAGGCGTAATTCCTCTCCCATAATCCCTTGCGGTTTGACTCTTGTCTCAACTTTCTTGCATTGTTTTTATCTCAGGGATTTTTGTCCAGAGATACATTATTTCATGATTTTTATTTATTGGGATCTCGGATAGCTTATCCAAGCTTTTTATTGCATCTATGCTGGAAAAGCTGTACATCCCAGTCTAGTGGCCAATATGTATCAAAGTACTTTCAAATGCATGTTTTACATTTTTCATTGCTTAAAATATAAAATACTTACAGCTAGATCAAATTGTGAAATTAATGCAATTTGCAAGAAACCAGAACAACCCATACTAGCTGAGTAAAAGTCAATTTCCTTTTTTTTGTTGTTGCGAAAACCAATCTGAATAAATTCATTCAAATTAATCCAACTTCATGTCTCTCTAGTAATGTCATCAGACTATGTTAAGAGATCCTACTGTGTACAAGTGCAAGGTCACTTAGAGTCCACACAGTGTGTTCAATTCGTTGAGCACAGAAAGTGACTAAATGAAACAATCACTGCATCAAATCGTAACTGGAAAAAAAAGTCTGTGCACTATTCAAGCAGTAAAGTTCAACCTGCACCAAAGTGAGTTTGGGGACTACACTGTCCCTTTAAGGTTTGCAAAAAAAAAAAAAACTGATACAGGATGCAGGCAGGGGATGTGCAGGCACCAGAATGAAAGTGTGGTCTTGATTGAGAAGGACAGTTCTCCAGTATAGCTTATACTTCTAGGAGTTCAAGGCCTGGTTTTGCGTGAGGGTTAAGCGTCCTGCAAAGTAAATTGGTTGGTGAGCCTTGCATTGCAGATCAACGGCAGTCGTGGCACTTATTGCACAGGCCAAAAATGGGGAAAATAGGCAACAATCAAAGTGTCTCAAATGATAACCATACTGAACGTGTACTGCATTCACAAAGTATAGAGCACGCACCTGCATGCTTGTTACCTGCATACAGGTGTACAGCCTCACGCCCGTCCTGCATGCACAGTGGGCGGAGTTAAGGTACAATTTATTTTAGGTTAATGGCAAACCAATGATAGCATTTTAGAAAGTGTAATTGAGAGGGATGGCTGCTTAGGGTCAAGTAACAAACTAGTGTAAAACACTTTGCTCAAAGTTTACCTTAAAATAAAAGTATTACGGTTACTACCACACCAGTGTTATTGCAACCTGTGCAAAAACATGGAAGAAATGTGCAACTGTGTGCCGATGCGAGCGTTGCAATATAGTGTATGAATTTGATTATTGATTATGTATTATTTGTTTAGAGTTCATATTTGTAGAAGAAGAGAAAACAAAACAACGACCCATTTATTTTCCAAATTCCTTGAATGCGGTGCCAGGGTGTTATTCCATTTCCTGGCAGAGAAAGTGTTGATGTTGGGGCATGTGGTATCTGGTATATATCACCTTGCAGGTGGCAATCCCAGAACAGGTCCCTGTATTCAGACACGAGCAGGTCTGCAACTTTACAGCGCAAATGTCTGACTTTTCTAAGGCAAATGTTATTTCGCACAAGTTTCCCCCCCCATTAATAAAGCAAGTAATTTATTGGAGGGTTCTGCTTGCTTAAAGAAAAAAAAAAAAAAAAGTGTTCATGAAGTTGGTTTGCAATGTATAGTAGACGGTATTAATGTACAGTATGACTGAGACATGAATTCATCTTGTGTTTAACGATTTATAGCTGCAATATTCCACTAAACATTTTTTAAAAATGCTCTGTTCGCCATACACAACTTCTAATGTGCCTAAATAAACGAAAACGTTCCTGTAATCGTTTTAATTTAATTAATACAGGTGTTAAATAGGCGCTTTTGTACATTTAAAATATTTTTTTTACACTTTTACGCTATATTTTTTTTCTTTTCTGCAGCCCCCTGCTAAATAAACCAGGAAAAGGTTTTTCTATATTTATATTGCTTGATCTGGTTCCAAAGCCCCCCCGTGGCCCCCCCCCCCCCCCCCCCCATTTAGGGAACCCACCAGGTGAACATCTGTCAACCCCTACATACAGGTAGAACTGTAAGGCTGGTTTTGCATTCACCAGATGCAGTTTTACCCCCGTCTGGTTTGGGTTTTTATTTGTCTGTCTTTTTATATAATGACCAGTCATCACCCATGGCTGTGAAAAGGTTTGAACAGATTAAAGAAAAACTGCTAAATGATCAAGTGTGAAACTAGAATGGCTTAACAGCGAGACCTCTGTAATGAAAAATACATTTTGTTTTTTTTTGTTGTGTATTTTATTTTTCTGCATCTTTGCTTGGTGCAGTCAAGTGTGACAGCTGATGTGAGCTAAATTACTGTACTATGTGCGCTTACGTTTGATCTGGGTTCTTTTATCACTGTGTCTTTAACACAGTGAAGTAGACCACAACCCTAGTAGTTGCTCGTTATTAGAAATACATCTGATTGACTTGAACAAAAGACAAGGAGGGCCTTGTCCAAAATGGCTTCCGGTTTAAAGGGCTTTAGCTCTTGTTACACACGTAGGGTTGCCACCTTTTCTTCAGAAAAATACCGGCCTTGGTACTGTCTCCATGGACTTAACATTGGCCTGATGCCAATTTTTTACCGGCCAGGTGGCAACCATATACACACGAGAGGTGGGAATTATTCATCCGCATTTGCGGACCCTCTTTCTCCCTTTTGCTATCACAGACGTAGCTGTACTGAGGAGGGTGGAACAGCCAGATAGTGGCCAGGGGAGGGCTAGCATCTTTAGTGGCCCATAGTGTAATTTTAACAGTTCACTCACAGGCAAATCAGAAATGCTGAGAAGATAGAGTTACGGGAATTTTGGATAGAAAGATTGAACGTGCTATGCATTTTTAGAGGTGCATTGAGTCAGGTTAGACGGCAACCCGTGGCGCGCAGAAAGGCAAATTCCTCTTTGCCAGCCCTCCCTGATAGTGGCCCCAATGAAGCCGTTAGCATCTAATCCGCTATTCTGAGGTCTGCACCACATAAAAAAATTAAAATAAAGAACCAGTCCGGAAGGATAAGATCAGGTGAATCTTTTTAAAATATCTTTATATTTGCAAAAAAAGACATTATAAAAGAATATAAATCAAGTATAGCTGCCGAACCATATGTTAATAGCTTGTTTTGTGCCGAACTGTACAATGTAAACTTATGGAGTCCACTTTAAGAGAAGTTTTTTTTTGTTTGTTTTTTCTCCAGTCTAAATTGTCGGCTTATAGCCTACTGTGTCAGTTTTTATTGGCCAATTTAGATCCCCCCACTCACTGTATTGTCTGTGTTATTTAAAAAAAATATATATATATATATGTTTTTAAATTTTATTTAATTTTTTAAATGGTGCACAGTGTTTTAAAGTTTATACAAGTGGCAACCATGATCGGACTTGCTAAAACCGATGAGATAGGGCCTCGTCTGGCAAATTCAGAAAACTTCCAGCTAGCAGGTGGTATAGGAGAAAAAAAAAAACAGTTCTGTACTACTCCAGGATTAGAACCTTGGCAAGGTTCCGCTACTTTTCCCGTTTTAACTCCATTTTCTTACGGAGATTCCGAAGTTGTCTTACA